>JAYEVE010001325.1:0-94158 GCA_036346375.1 Guadua angustifolia | reverse complement strand
GGTGGTGGGTTCGGGCTAACGGTGTGGGTGAAACTCCGACTCTCTACCCATTTGCCCGTCGAGTAAAATTTAGCTCCTATAAATATACCCGTGACGAATACTCGTACCTGGGGTACCCCACAGCCCAGACTCCATCCTCGTAAAGAGGATTATCATCGAAACAACCGGAAGCTCGGGTAGGCCAATTGGGCCCACCACAAACAAGGAGCCTCATGGGCGAAAGGAGCGTGGGCCTGGCTGAAACCACGGGCCTCGGGCGAGCGATAGTCGGAGCCGCCGGAGGCTCGACCAAGACCAGTCGGACGCCCACGAAGCCTCCGACCGAGGGTCATCGAGCACTCGACCGAGTTCGGGCGAAGCCCTCGACAAACTTCAGGCGGAGCCTCCACAGACGTCAACAAGCCCGAGATGAACACTGTCTCACGAATACAGCGCCCTTATCGGAGCAGGTGGGTTCGTTCGAGGCAATCGAAGGGCGCGAAGTCAGCGGTATCCCATCGGCAGTCACGCCTGATAAAGGATCAGCGCTCTCCCGAGGCAAACCCCGAGACCGGTCGCCCAGACGTCGGCATGAGAAAGCGTCTGAGGGCGGTGTGCGCTTCGGAGGAATGGGACACCGCACCAACCCGTATGTCTACCAACCCGATATGGCAAAACGATCGGCGGGCGGATGTCGAAACCCGAGCGAGACTTGAGGCGAAGACTCGACACCTCGGCATAGAGCATAGCGCCTGGCGATAGGCATCCCTTCCTTGTTTTTTGCATATCCCCCGAACTCCCGTGTAACTCGCCTTCCCTGTACCTATAAAGGGAAAGCGGGATCCCCAGGGAGGGGGATCGATCTCTCATCTAAGCCATCGCAGTAGAAAGGGAATACCCTCGGAACCATCCGAGTTGTAATCAAACGCATCCTCTGCTTCCCCATCAATACAATACCACCACCGAACGGGCGTAGGGACATTCGGCCCGAACGATATAAACACAGGACTCTGTAGTCTAACCATTCAAGGAAGCGGGAGCCTTGCGGCCCTTGACTTACAAATTTACTTGCGTTCTGACTTGCAACCGACAACCCGCGGGTAATAAAAGAGAAACATACCCACCTCTATTAAGATTTTTATCAGCGGGTACACGGATAATCGGGTAAGGTTGCCAACCTTAGTCAAGATTATGGATTTTGGTCAAAGGACGATGACGAGGACTGAGAAATCTTTATCAGGTCAAAGGCATGGTCAACGGAGCCCCTAGCTCGGGGTTGGGCCGCAAACTCTCCGACCATGACCTGGGCTGTGCGGCCCCCGCACGACCTCGAGCTCGGAGGGCAAGGATTCAACTCCTGCACGACCTCGAGCCTGGGAGGTGCGGATTCAGCTCTTGCTCGGGGTAGTTCAGCCCGTGGCCTAGAACGTGCCTTTACTCGATGGTTACGGGACCACGAATCTTTGGAGTTAAAGCGGGCGTGGGCGGTAGATCTGAACGATTCGACCCACCTTCGGTGCGTGTCGGGCCCGACTCGGGAATCTCTCGGCCGTTTAAGTAACGACGGGTCCAGAGACGATTCCCATCTCCGCTCGCGATCTGTGAGGAGGATCGCCAAGACCAGACTATCAGCTCTTACTCTCACCCTATTGGCCCCCGCAGCGGCCCGGGGAGCCAAAGGCTGGTGAGAACAAGCTTAGTCTTGAGCCGAGGCGCCGAGGAGCTACCTCGCCCACATGCAAGTGGCTGGCGGCGCTCGCGGGCGAGCCCGTCAGGTACATCAACAGCTAATAGAGGGGCGGGAAGCCGCTCCATACTTCCCCTTCAGCTCGAGAATATCTTGCGGTGCGTTTTGCTCCAGCATCCCGAACCGGCCGAGCGGGGCCAAGGCGGCTACCGGAACCTCCGGGGTGGTAGAGCATGCATTGTGCAAGACATGCCGGCCTGGCTCGTGTCGATCGGCGTTCGCTGAACGAAGCCGGGTTCACGAGACTGGCCAAGATGGCGCAGCAGCCGAATCGACCCCAAGCCTCGTACACCGGTTAGCGGCGCCTCGGCCAAAGCCGCGACTACCGCGACACCCTCGATGCAAGAAAGAGGCGGTCGTGCGGTCCGGTCGCGTCGGCGCAATGCGGCGAGCGTGACCGTAGCCTCGGCCCGCGGTGCAGGGCCCGGCGTTCCGCGGAGGATCCGCAGCGCCGACTTGTCTCCCGCTTCGTTGGCGCCTTGCCTTGACCATCAACGTATCGATTCCATTCGCCGTTTGGAATGAAGCTGCCTTGGTCCCATACCACCACGAGACCCCTACCATCTTTCTTGCGGTTGGCGATCCATCGTCGACACAGCGATGTCTAACATGGCGTTCACCAAGTCGGTCGTGCGGTTTTTCCTCTCGGCAATCCCGTTTGATTGGTAGTGAGGTGTCCTCTCATGAATAATACCATGTTCCTTGCGAAATCATCAAAGATTTTGGGAAAAAATTAGCCACCACGATCCGACCTAAGGCGTTTGATCTTTCTCTCTAGTTGATTTTCAACTTCAACTTTATAGATTTTAAAGTAGTCTAGCATCTAGTCCTAGTTTTCAACAAGTAAACATAGCAAAATCTAGTCGCATCATCAATCAATGTCATGAAATATCTCTTTCCACCCTTTGTCAACACCATTCATCTCGCACAGATCAGAATGTATGAGTTCTAGAGGTGCCAAGTTCCTCTCTGACCGCAGGCTTTAGAGTTAACCGATTGCACACTATGGCACTTAGAACCTTTGGCAATAGTGAAATTGAAATTAAACTCATCTTTGGAAAGCGATTCATAAGACCAAAATTAATGTGGCCTAGCGAGAGTGCCAAGTACTATCATCATTAACACTACCACAGATATGGTTCACAGACTTATTATTGAAATCTGAAAGGAAAAAGCGGAACAAGCCTCCGCACTCATAGCCTTTACCAATAAATAGTCCATGCTTGGACACAACTACTTTATTAGACTCTAACACTACCTTAAACCCATCTCGCATAGAAGGAGCCACTACGAGATTCTTGTTGATAGAAGGGACATCTTTGCCGTTCCTCGGTACCACGATCTTTCTGAAGTGAACCTCGGATCCGTGCGATGCCATGAATAAAGCATGTGACCCATTCCCCATCGGGGCGGAGGAATCCCGAATGACTGATAAGAAGAGAACATATTGATGTCGAGAACACATGAACAGTATGTGATGTGAACATTAAAAATATTACAGCAGGATTTTAAATTTTTTGGTAGAATTTATATGTTTCTCATAGATTTTGCGAGATCTCAAAATCCGATCAAAAAATGGATTTAAAATGTACTTTTGATTTTATGCGAAATTCTAAGATCCGCTGGATATCAAATTTCAGTAACCTTCGGACAATCAAAACCAAAATTTGAAAGCTTGATCGCAGCAGCAGCGCGCTACGATAATCAAAACATCTTCAATTGCCATTGATTAGGTCATCGTGTGTAGGCCTGTTGAGAAATTAGACATTTTCAGATTAAATTCGAATATAAATCATGAATAGCATCACAGAAACTAGCATGTATATCTCTAACATAGATAGCACAAACATCATGATCATCTTGATAAACATGATTATCAGCCATCTTATAGTCATGAAAGTTCTCCGCAACATGCGATTCCTTGCCCACATCCGATGCACCGAACTTGGCGTTGATGTATCCCCACGGCTTCGCGTCTATTATGTGCATGTACACATCACAGGCGATTCGGCAAGAATGCTAAGAATGCATCCCGCGAAAAGTATTGGCATCCGTGAAACTCATCTCGCTTTCGGCGGAAGATCACAGGTTTGCCTTTACTAACCCGAATACATTCATAGCCGTAAGCGGGCGTGACCTTGACTTGCCACCTCTTAAAGTGCACACGAGAATTTCTCGAAGCCTCGGTGCATCGGCAAAACCAGCCATTGATAATCGGGAAATTATCTACAATAAGGTTTTGGATTGTTGAGAAATTAGACATTTTCAGTTAAATTCGAATATAAATCATGAACAACATCAAAAACTAGCATGTATATCTCTAACAATAGCACAAACATCATGATCATCTTGATAAACATGATTAACCACGAGATTAGAGACGCGGTCGAGCGTCTTGGCGAAGAGGATCTGGAACAATGGTGCGATTCGCGGTGTTGATGTAGTCGACGTTGGTGGTGATGGCGTGATCGGCGTTGGTGATGGCGCGTCGCGAGGCGTAGCTCACGGCGGCGTCAGCGGCGAAAGCGAGAAGCGAGCGTGGTAGCGAACTTGAGCGATCGTGCGGGCGCTTCCCAAACCTTATCGCCCTCTCCGGTCGGGGATCTCGAAGCGAAGGGTTACGAGACCTACTCTCCCGATTGCGAGATGCGTCGGCGCTCGGGATGGAGAAGGTTACAACGGCGGCGGCGGTGAAAGTGGCAAAACCCTAACGATGTGATTTGCGTATATTCCTCTACGGGTGCAATAGCGATATTTATAAGTTTACTCATTAGCCGTGGTGAAACGTGACGAGGGCGTGCCATGATTGGAGTCTTCTGATCCGTATCTCATCTTGCCGTCGACTATCGAGTAGCAAAAGAATAAAGCGCAAAAGGCTGCGTCTGCGCAAGGCCTTGACGGTTCGGCGGACCATTCACGCGGTGCCGCACACGCGCCCTCTTTGGCCCATGCCGTGCCGTGCGGCCCGGCCCGGCGAGGCGGCAGCAGCGTGTGGGCTTTCTCCTTTCTCCCACATGGTTCTAGGAAGGTGGAAGAACTCTCCCTTATAAGTTGGTCATCCTCCACCTCTACAAAAATATGGGACTAATGTATGCACACATGTCTCCTCATGAGTAGGCTTTTGAGATTTTCTAGGAATTATTTGTCTCAATTAAGTGGGCTTGCCCAAATAATTCAACAATCCCCACGGATCTCAAAGTCCATTTAGAGATTTACCAATACTCACTCTTTGTTTAATATAGCGGCGTTTTAGCGGCTGTTAAGTTGAACTTACGCCTAGAGCTCTAAGCTACACCCATCCACAACTTGAACAATGGACTATGCCTTGAATTGCAAGTTTGTGTGAGCAGAGTTTCACTCAAAGTCATAGCGATACAGGCTGCCGGTAGCCTTCTCATGAATTGGAGCATATGAGTCGTACTCCATGGTCTCTTCATGAGCTTACTAGAGATCATCAGGAGTCTCATAGTTTGCTACTTTAGGCGTCGGGCTCATATAGGTGTGTTCTTTCAAGAATGCTGCTGTGAAACGACATCTTTGCTAGTTATAGCCGATAGAAACACATTAAGACATATCGCCATCACGCCTTCTGACATTTTGAGAGTATTGCATCTTCACTTAGAGAGATATGATTACTCTCCTCGGTTAAGATAGCTTGTTTTACCAGGACCCAATTCACGGGATCTCGATCATAATTTGGGTTACCACTATAACTTATATGGTCTCATACCCATCTCCCTCGATGCACCTTCTATCACATTCGTGATAGTCCTTAATAAAGGATCTGTCGGGTTTACGTCATTTTGAATATAAGTCACACTTATTACTCGGAGTTTCTCAATTTTACGAGACTTGATGCGTCTTTTAACGTCTTGATGACTTGCATTATCCTTACTTCATTCACTTTAGCAATCCGGCCGATTATCACAGTTCATAAGGATAGCCGTATTGGTTTTTCAACCAAGCAAGTCCATCAAACTCCCTTGACCAATCTGCCTCTCATTGGTGTATCTAAAGATGGCTCCGCCTCCATGGTTGACCTTGTCAAAATGGTGCATTTGCGAGACCTCCATGACCTTTGCACCACCACCAATAGGTAACACACATATCCCTTTGGTGGCATAGAGCTCATCTACATCAATCGGTTAAGTCACTATATCAAACTGCGGGGTGCCACGAATAGTGAATCGCATAACTCATAATTACCTTTCCGTACCCTTTCAAGTGCATGCCAATGTCGGAACCGGGTTTGACATGAACCTACTCAATTTGCTCCTGACAAATGATATATCGAATCTCGTTACTGACCGAATACATAAAGCCAGATAATACTGAGAATATCTCAATTGGTTTAAACCAATTCTCTTATTCTTTCTCGGTGTTACACTTGGATCATAAGGAGTGGGAGGGCTTGCTTGTCCATAAAATAGCCGTCTCAAGACCTTCTCCACATAGTGGGATTGCGAAAAAGTAATCCTCTCATCATAAGCTTGATGTTGAGTTACATCGGCTTCTCCCCGGATCTTTCATATCAAATTTCTTTGGCGAAAAAGACTTGACCTCATTGATCACATCAATATTTGTCGAAAATCGTATATGTCGTACATAAGGCACAATATAACTCCTTCACCCCCACCATAGCGATAGTATACACATCTATCGGCCTCATTAATGATAAAGTTCGAGAAGTCAAAGTGGTGTCGAACTTCTCATGCCATTGCTTAGGTGCTTGTTTGGGCCATACAAAGATTTCAATAATTTACACCTTACTCTCTTGACCCTTTACTACATACCCATCGAGTGCTCCATGAATTTCCTCATCTAACTCTCTATTAAGAAAAGGCGTCTTCCGTCCATCGATGAGCAGAAGACCATATGAAGCGACCGGGGAAAATAATCTTTCGAATGGTGGTCATTCTAGCAGGTGAATAAGTATCAAAAAGTCTTAGCCTTCTTTTTGGGTGTAACCCTTAGCCTAAGCGAGCCTTGTACTTCTCAATAGTACCATCGGGCCTAAGCTTCTTCTTGAACACCACTTACAACCCACGGGTTTACAACCATAGGGCCGTTCAGTCCTCCCAAGTCCCATTGGCGAGAATCGAGTCCATCTCATTACGGGCGACTTCTTTCCAATTATCGCATGCGGAGATGCATATGCCTCTGCAATGGGCGTGGGAGTATCATCCACGAGGTACACAATGAAATCATTGCCAAAGTTTTTCAATCCTTTGTCTCTTGCTCTTTCTAGGGCTTCATTGTCATCCTCCTCTAGGATTTTCTCAAGTGGTTGCTCGAGAAGACTCAGCGGTGTAATAGTCTGGGGAATTATCTCGGAAAATCTAGAAGTGCTATGCATATCTTTCGCCGAAATATATTCTCAAAAGCGTATCAGACTCCATAATAGTATCAACATACATATCGGGCACATCAGAACTACTAAAATCTATAAGCGATGCTCCTGAGCATATCAAGAAAGACACAATCCTTTGTCTTAGGCCGAGCTTCGCTTTTTGTTAATCGGTACATCGACTTTTGTAAGCATCCCCATGTGCTTAAAGTAAGAAAGTGATGGTTTTCTTCAACCCACTTCTCGTGAGGGTCTTCTCCATGTTTGTTGGGAACTCTATTGAGACATGACATGAAGTCAACCTGACCTCCCCCACCATGCCTTAGATAAACCACAGCCGAGGCTGGACAATCCTTTGGCGTCGGTGCTGTCAGCGTGTCCCTAGCTTCGGCCACCCGTCCGCGCCCTTGCTCGTAGGGGCACAATGCCTTCGCTGCGCGATCGAGTTCGAGTCCGCGACCTCGGTTAAAACCCCTTACGACCTCAAAATGCAGACTGCCTTTGCTTGAGTCGTTGATTTCCTTGGATCGACTTGCATTCTTGGGAAGTTAGGCGTGGTCTCACGAATGGTGTAGGAGTCTTGTGGCAAGGAGCGGTTACAAGCTGCTCTCAATGCGCATTAAGGCCACGATCGAAGATTTCTCTACGTGATTCTGCTGAAGGGAGGTATAAAAATTTGGATATGCCAGAGAGACAACCACGGTACACACAACAGCCGAGCTAGAAATCACCATTGCTTGGTTGTAAACATCCTTATTACACCAACATAACAAAGATCACCGCCAATGGCGGCAGAATAATTTGTTACCTTCGCGAGGCTCGAACAATAAACCTTTCTCCCTTCGTTAGCGCCTTGCCTCGACCATCAGCGTGTCGATTCCATTCCCGTTTAGGCGAAGCGGCCTTGAGTCCCATACCACGAAGACCCTACCATCTTTCTTGCGGTTAGCGATCGATCGTCGGCAGTGGCGCCGATGAGCCCATACGCCGCTCACTCGAAGAAGAACTCCGAGATCCGGGAACATAGCATGCCGTTCATGGACATTCATCAGCGAGACTTCGGCGCGGACTCGTCGCGTCCTTCGCCTTCGCGCCACCGCAAGCAGCCGCCACTGGCGGTGGGCGGTCTGCCACGGAGAAGCGCGGATAGCGCGTGATCGCGAACTCTGAGGCCTTCGTCCGGATGGTGCATGTCGCCATCAACGACCCATAACGCACTCGGCGGAAGCCCGAGAGAAGCTGGCGTCTGCGCCGCGAGCTCCCTCTCTCGAGCGCCTCGCCGATTACTCGAGTCATGGTTGACCCAGAAGCGAGCGGTCGAACTCTTGGCCGAGCTCTAGCGAAACTTCGGCCGTGCCGCTGACGAAACATTCCTCCGCAGCCGTTTGAGAACCCCCTCCACGAGGAGCATTGGCGGCTAAATCCGCGACGCCAGCGGCGCGCGTCGAACGACTCCCCGTATGGCGCCGCCGTCTCAATGGCGTCCTCGGGATGTGACTACGAATCCACAGCACCGTCCCAGTACCGTCCCAAGCGGGGCGGCGGTAAACCACACAAGTTCTGCGTCGGCAGAAGCCGCGGGCCGAGATCTCTCCCGACGTTCCGCCCGGGCGTCGCCGCGTCGAGACGCTGCGCTATCTTCCGGCGACTCACGAGCGGCGCCATAACGGTCTCATTGAAGATCGGGCCGTAAGGCGCCTCGACTGGTCGTACAGCGGCGAGACCTCGTTGGCGGCGATCACACTCGGCGTGCACGGTCGACTACGGTTGCATGGCGTACTTTCGCCACGACTTACCGTCGCGTCGTTAGCGACTCGATTCAAACTGCGTTGATCGGCGCTTTGAAACCAAAAAACCGGCGAGTTCCTATCTATCTACTTTCATTGCCATCCTAGTGGCGGGCGATAGGCTCGTCATAGCCAACTATCTCCCGGCCGTCTTAGGCGGCGCGCGGACAGCTTTTCAACGGCTTTGGCTCCTTGGTCGTGGCACCAAATCAGCGCCCTCGCTCAAACTTCGAAGTTATTCTGGCGGGGAGGAAAAGACAGATCGGGTTATCGGGGCAAAGCGAACCGCCGTGATTTTGTGCGGCGGTTTATCCGCCCACGAGAACACGATTCGAGCATCTCCGATGAAACATCATCAAGGCCTTCAAGTTCGGTGTCATGACCGGCGCCTTCTGAGACACGGAGATCACGTAGCTCGCCTGCTTTTGTTCCGCGTAAGCGGGCAATTTTCAAATGTGGGCGGCGCCGTCGGCTGAGCGCGACTCGACCAAGGTAAGCAGTGCGAATTCCTGAAGCGAGTCCATCCAATTCCAAGAAGCGGAGCCAAGGTACCTGCCGGGAAAGAGGAAGCGCGAAGGTAGGACGGCGAGACTGCCACGAGTGGTTGTATTGGCGAGATGGCGTGAAGTCCTCGAGTGCGAGATCGGGCTGGGATGGGTCCGACCTCGTCAAGGTCGGCCTCGATCTCGACAAGCGAGCCGGCCCGGAAGGGAAGAGTGAAGGTCAGGCCCGGAGAACGGCCTTCGGCGCAGTAAGGCCGAGGTTATGGCAAGAAGTTACTGTTTGTCCTGGGACCGACTGCGAACTGCGAGGGCTTGGCGAAACAAAATTGGGCTTTCTCGATGGTGGGCGAGATGCGAGCTTCCAAAAATGATGACCAACCCGGCAGGGGTGAGCAGCTCGAAGCATGATGACATCCGATCTCGAGTTCGGCAAAGCGGCGCGGATTAGCGTCATCTTCGGTGGCTCGTCGACTTACTAGGCGGTAGCGAGGTCAAGGCCGCCTTATGCCATCCACGAGGTAGCGGTGGGAAGCCGATCAAGCGACCACAAATGGCGGGTCACCATCACCTTCTCCCGAGAGGGCGCTCTTCGAGTATGACTTCGGGAACTTGAAGACCGCCTTGGTCGTGACCCGGAATCATCCAGCAATACCCGCGGTCGAGCGCGTCGTCATGGTCGGCGGCGGCTCTCTTAACTCTTTGCGGTAGGCGCTCGGCCGGATCTGAATTCCAGGTCGAAGGTCAAGCATCACCATACCCTTCTTCCGGGATAGTTCGGAGCTCGACCACCCTTGGGGCAGGTTGTCTTGCGCGTCACCTTGGCGGCTCGAGACAACTTCGCCAAAACTAATCACCTTGAGGTGGTCGAGGACCTTCCATTCTGCGTGATGAGGACATACGCCAACATGCTGCGTGCATTGTTTCTTCTTCTTCCTCTCTGGCGTCTACTTCCCGGCGCATGGCGTTTTTCTAAAAGTCATGGAGGCCTCAATCCATATGTTCGGCCCATCGAGACTTCCTCGGAGGACGGCACCTCAATCCACACACCCAAGGATGGCTCATGCTACGGGATGGCCCAAAGATCAAGCCAATTTGTCTCCGGTCGGTTCGGCCATCCAGGAACAGCAGAGTACTTGAGCCGGATATAACTTGGGCTCTGGACTCCGTTTTTAGTGTCGACCACCCGTTTGAAAATTATCGAGATAACCTTTTCAGTGGATCTGGTCCCAAGGCCAAATTCCTTATGGATCGATGGAAATCACTGAAAAATCAAGCAATCAGAATCTGCCGGTGCTGCGCCACCTTATTTGGGCCGTGGGCCCTGTAATTTATTAGGAGGATCTCGGCCCAGGTTGAGGACGTGGGGAGAAAACTAGCACGCCCTCCACCGCCAGCGCCACCCTTTGGGCGTCCTTTCTCTTCCTCTATATAATGCCCGGTAGTAAATGCGTTGTCATCTAGGTTTTGTTGTGTTTGGTAGAACCCGTGTGCGTCCTCCTCGTGTTTCAGCGTGTCGACTAGACACTTGCGAGCAGCAAGAACCTCAACTTGTTTCTTTTGATTTCAATACTACCTTTTCAGATTGCTTCATACTTTGTTCTTGCGGGTTCTCGATTTCTTGCGGGAACAATTGATATTTGGATCTTGTATACGTATGGAATGGCATTGCGATTGTGAAGCTCCCAACTTTCTTGGTTAAAGAAGCCCTAAATTGATTGCCTTCAACACCCCCAAATCGGCGTATCAACATCTCACGAAAGATAGGGATCCCGTCCCCATCAGCAGCTATCCTCGAGGCGGCTGCTTTGGTCAAGTTCATAGCAACCAACCATTATGCCGCTCGGTGCATGAAACCTAGCTAGCGGTGTCATCAGGTGCTAAGCGACCTGGCCGGCGCATGGTACTGCAGACAAAGGCTTTAGCTCTTCGGCGGCATCTTTGCTAAGCAGCGATCCGACAGACGGAGAAGAATGCTCGCGCGGAAGAAGGCGATCCGGCCAGTGGGGCGACAAAGGCGTCTTAAGCTTGATGAGGCGACCCGACCAAGTGCATTCATGTCTCGTGGTGAGTTCCAAATAAGAACTCGAGCTTCGTCACCTTCCTTCGAGCCAACAAGGGTATATTAAGCAGGAACCAGCGGACATGCCGGCGTTCCAAAGGAAGGTGGTCGAGCACAAGTTCTAGTGAACAGCTCTCGACACATGCGCGGAAGCTTGCATCGTTTTTCCCGGAGAAAATCGCGATCATCAAGGAGAACTGGACAAGCTCTTGAAGGCGGCTTCATCCGTGAAATAGATTACTCAGTGGTAGCCAACGGTCATCGTTTAGAAGAAAGCGGAGAAGTGGAGAATGTCAAATGCGACCATCGGGGTTGAACTTCGGCTTGCCCAGGACAACTTCCCACTTCGCGCATTGACGGATCGTCGACTCACCTTTGCAAAATGCTAAGGCGTTGAGCTTCTTAGATGCTTACTCGGGATACCACGGATCAAAGTGGCGGTTGGCAGCGAAACAAAGGCGGCCTTCATCCGCCATTTGGCACCTATTGCTACGACCATGTCATTTGAATTACTGCGCAATCACGAGGGCCACGTTCAGCGTCGATGACCGGGGCGTTTGGCCGCCGGTCGGGCGGAACCTTGGGTCTCGTGGGCGATATCATCGTCAGAGCCTCTCTGAAGCAACCCGTTCGTGACCTCGAGAAACCTAGCCAACCTAAGCGGTACAAGATCAAGCTCAGCAGGAAGTGTCGTGTTGGTAGCGTCGGAAGGTACTCGGCTACATGATCGGGGCTCGGGGTTGGCGAACCGAGGAAGAAGATCGGCGATCGAAGATGGCGTCCCGACCTCGATCAGCGGTGCAAAGCCTCACGGTCGGATGGCGCCCTCAGCGAGTTCATTTCGAGGCTCGGCGGTGTGGGCTCCCATTCTTCCGAACCTGTGCAAGCACGGGGACTTGAGTGGACTCGAGGCGCCCAGCGGTCGCTTGACGACTGAAGGCATACTTGTCGTCCCCACCCCTCCTTACAGCGCCCAACTTTGGTGAAAAGGCTGCTTTGCTCTACCTCGCGGCACGCATACCAGTTGTCGGTGCCGTCTGGTGGCGAAGCAGGGATCTCGGCGGCACCAATTTATTATGTCGGTGAGGTCTTGCGGCCCCAGGGGCGCTACCGCATGGTCTGAAGCTGTTATGCGCTCTCCTCATGGCTTCTGCATAGCTCGGCATTATTTCGAGGCGCACTCAGTGGTCGTCTTAGAACAACTTCCGCTCAGGGACATCTGAGAACCAGAGGTGGCGGACGAATCGCCAAATGGGCCATGGGCTGGCGGCGTTCGGCGTTCGGTCGTGGCTCGCCTGACCATCGTCATAAGTGCTTTCGTGACTTTGTGGTCGGCGAGCGTAATAACTTGCTCCCAAACTTCATCTGAAGAGGAGAAACCTTGGGTCATGTTTTTCGGCTCAAGGTCCTTTAAGCGCTTCGAGTTTGGGATCCTTATCCTTACCCCTGGCGACCAATTGAGTGCGTGGTTGGCGAGTTCGGCGACCAACAGCGTGGCGAGTCTGAGAGCCCTCTGGCGGGCTTCTGAGCTTGCAAGGCTTTGGGCGTCGTCGGCTGGTCATGAAGGCGACTCGGCTCGTCGTCAACAGTTCAACAAAGACTACCGATGCTCGGGGAGACTTCGATGGCGAAGTACCTCGCCGAGTGCATAAGATGGAGAAGTGGTTCGAATTTAGAGCTTCGAGCACATCCCGGGAGGACAATTCAGTCGGACTTCCTCTCCAAGCTCGGCTCCTCGGCGGCGACATCCCACGGCGTCATCACGGAGCCTTGGGGCGACCCGTCGGTCTCCGGTAGAGGTCATCTTTCTTGTGGTTGAGTACTCCCCGGGGCGAGGCCATTCACGGTTTCCTTGCAGGCGACTTACCACCCGACCTGGAAGAGGCGGGATCAGCGTAGGGCAAGTCTACTCTGGCCTTCGTCGAGGAAGCTCTGAGAGAAATGTTTCGGCATCTTGGCGGTGCATCTCCGTGGAGGAGGTGAAAATATCTGCTCAATGACATACATTCGGGCCTATGTGGGCACATTCTTCTTACGGGACCATGATGGACCAAGGCCTTCCGTATGGGGTACTCTTGTGCGGTGCTCCAAGATGCTCGTGATATCGTCGCGTCTGCCGAGCATGCCAATTCCACGAGGGAAATCGCACCGGCCGTCGCCCTTGAGACTATTCCACTTGCTTAGCCTTTCTCGACTGGAAATTTGGATATCCTCGGCCCTTTTCCTCGGCGGTTGGGGAAAAAGTTCTGTTGCGTGGCCATCGACACCTTCACCAAATGGATAGAAAGTGAACTAGTCTCGACCATCCTTTGCTCGGCGGTATTCGGTTTTCCGTCATTACGTGGTCACCATGTCACGGGTTCCATGCAAAATTATCGCGACAATGGTACCGTTTACGATGAACTATTTGGGAGTTTTACGAGGACCTTAGCACCAAAGTGTGCTTTGCCTCGGTGGCTCACCCTCGAACAGCGGAGTTGCCGAACACATCAGACGGATTGTCGAGGTGTCAAGCGAGTCGTAGATGAGCTCGAGCGCTCTGACAAGACACAGGTGGACGAACTTCCCGTCTTATGGTCCATCCAACCCACCGGTCGGTAGAACAGCGGGGTCCACACCTTTCGGCTACGTGTTTGGTCTTGAAGCGATCCACCTGCCTCTGAGGTGGCAGCTAGGCTCTGCCGAGGTCAGCAGTCGACCATGTCGACTTGAGCAAACGGTCTCGACCTTACCCTCGTGGAAGAAGTAAGATCCGTGCACTCTACGATCAACGCGTACACACAAGCTTTTCGCGGACATGCGTCTCGGTCGATGCGACCTAGGAAGCTCCTTGTTGGGGATCTAGCTCTAAGGCGAATCGAGCTCGTCAACACCAACAAGTTATCCCCTTGATGGGAGGGCCCTATAGAGTCGTTTCAGCAGATCGCATACGCGGGGGCTTCCTAGGCCTAGCGATGCCGATGGCGAGAGCTCTCTAGCTCGTGGAATATAGATCGACCGGAAGTTCTATGTGTAACCTTTTTCCTTTGAAATTCAATAAGGTTGTTCTTTGTTTCTCGCCATTTTATCTTTCTAACTATAATTTCAAAAGTTATCGTTGGCCTCTTCTCGACCCACGACTTCCATGCCGGCGCGTTCGTCTTGAGATGCAGCGTCCACGAGCTTTTTGGTCCACCAGTGGTCGAGCTAAATGTGGCGAAACTCTTCGCAATCAGCTCAGCCTTTGCGTCACAGCTCGTCCGAAAACCTCACGGCTCGAATGTTAGGTCAAGCGTTAAGCTCGACCGCGTTTTTCTCTGCTGCCCTTTCTTAACTCTAGCGAGTCACGATCGTTTGCTCGCGTCTAAGTCTTGTGCCCAAGGCGGCGTTGCTTCGCCCTTGTACTTAGCGAGTAGCCAGATGGCATATTGCCGACAAAGCGACCTCGGGCGGGGAGCAAAAGTGAGAAAGCGAATTCAAGCATCCCCACGGCAGAACTTGAGCGGGGCGCGGATCGTTGGCACCCAAAAAGTAATGTAGCTCCTTCTAAAATTTTACATAGCGTTTTCTGGGGCAGAAGGGTGAAGTTCTGGTCCGCCATCTCGCGGTAAGTTTCTCTTCTTTCGAGATCGGTGACCTTGGCGTAAGTTGTGAGCTCATTGGCGGTGTCCTGGCTCTGGCGCTCATCTTGGAGTTGGTCGAGGCGCTCTTTGCGCCTTGCATACGCAAGTTTCTCCTCAACTCCGCAATCTTGGCTTCGGCTCGGGGGCGCCTGGCGGAGGGCCGTTGCTTGGCGGATGCCTTCTCCAATGCCTCGACCTTGGCGCGTTCGCCGGCGGCGCTTGGGCGGCGATGGATCGCTTCTGCGGCGGCCTTCTCCAATGCTCTACCTTGGCCGTTCGATCTCAAGCGCCTCGCGCGCCTTGAGTCGTCGAAAACCCGTTCTTGCTCTGACTTTGAAGCCGTGATCACGCTTCGGAGGACTGGCTTGCTTTCGAGCTCGGCGCGTGGGCCACCTCTGCTTGCCATCATCGTCTGGCGAAGGTCGCCGAGCTCCTTGTTTGCAGTTCGAGCTCACGCTGGTCGACCTCGATGGTCGTCTGAACTTAGCGGCCTTCGGCCTCTGCATCTCCACCACGTCCAAAAGTCTCGAACGCGTCGGCATGCTTTCGTGGAGACCTTGCAACCGAGAAGCGGCATCGATCGCCTTAGAAGGCGGAAAAGTTGCTCGGGTGAAGCTTACGGAAAACTTTATTTGGCATGTTGCGAGGCGGCGAGGAGAGCTCTTACCTGCGAAAACGGCTTCGGCAGCGCTGCAGATGCTCTTCGTTCCGCCGTCCGTCGGGCGGGGTCAATCTCGACCTCTTCACCCGAGCTTGGGGTCGGGGCGACCTCGACCTCGGCCGTAGCGTCGCCCGGAGTTTTCGATCCCAGTGGCGGCAGCGGAATCTGCCACCTCGTTTGGAGGTTCGTCTCCCAGTGGGGTCGGCGCAGCGACATCTTGGTCCGACCTCTGGTTGGGAGCCCATCCGACTTCGGAAGAAATCGCGCGTCGGCCACATGGGCCCAACCCCATGGTCGGGCTCGTCCACCTCGAACTGGGAATGCTCGACAGTTGCGCGTGGTCTTCCGCGGTATTTGTCGTTCAAGCGGCGGCGACCGGCACCAGTCTGACCTCGGTGCTGGGCGGCAGGATGCACCGCAGTCTTTGCTATCTTCGATGGCAGTCTTGCGACCTTAACATCTGCGGCGATGTCGGGGTCGGGGGTCGGCGGATCCGTCGGCGACCAAAGCGCCTTGGCTGCCTTCCTCCGCGCCACCCTCGGGAGGTCGGCGGCGTGATGGAATCGACCGCCCGGTCTTTGTAGTCCTCAGCAGCGTGCTCAAGATCTTCGTCGACCGGGTCGTTGAACCTCTGGTCGTCTGAAACCGCGAGACCAGCTCGTGGCCGGAGGGCACGCTCCTTTAGCTGAGGGACGGCACCGGGCGACCGCGTAGGCATCTTCCTCTTCCTCGGACTCGGACTCGCCTACTGGACAATATTCATTGTCAGTTAGGCAAATCTCGAGCTCGGCTCGAACTGCGGGCAGGACAATCTAAGTTGGAAAGCGAGAATGGGCGAGCGAGTCTAGAAACCCAAAAGGCTTACGGTGGTCAACCTCCGCCGCGTGGAGGTCGATGAGGATCTTCTTGAGCTCGAAGGCGCTCGCTCCTCGCTCCTCGACACAGGGCCTTGGAAGCCCTGCCTGGGCCGCGCCTCTCGCTTGGTGATGCAGGAGTCGTGTTTGGATGCCTTGAGGTGTTTGGGTTTTGGAAGGCTGGCGGCAGGCTGCGGCCTCGATTCTTTGCAAAGGGGTGAAGATATGTCAAGCAATGAGGAGAGCCACGAGCACTGAGCTCGGGGCTCGGAGTGACAATCCTCACCATGGCGCAGTCGCCCCGCTCGATGTGAGGCTTCTTTTCCCCCTAGGCGGCTTATGGCGTTGGGGAGGTCTCTTCTTCCCTTCTTGCTCTTGCCCCGTCGGGCGTGGGAGGCGACTTCTGGCTGTATCAAGCATGCTCTGGTGAATCTGAGAACTCGCGTGGGTCGGAGGGCCTCCGCGGAAGATAGAATCAAAGGGCAAGGTCAGGCGACTTACCTCGGCCTTCTGTGAAGCCATTCTTGGGGACGGGGTCATCGAGGTGTACCCATCGCCCGGCTTCGAACATCTCAAACATCTGTCGAAACCGGGACTCGCCGGTCTTTGCAAACGTGGGCCATCGGGGAAGAGGAAGTAAGGGTTTGGGCGAAAGTGTTAAGTCGAGTGTCTTGCACATTAGGCCCTCGCGTGGTGGTAAATCACGCCCGTGATCTCGAAGAATGGGTGTTCCCTCCTCGCGGAGGGACACGGGTTCCATGAAGTCGACGGCGATCGCTTGCGGTGAGGCGCGCGTGGCCTTGAATGTGTATGGCGACAATGGCCTCCTCGCCGACCTCAAGGTCTTGAGACTCTGGGGTCTCCTTCTTCTCGGTGGCGGAGTCCCCTCGTCGTCGAGCCCGAAGCTCCCTTTCTTGGAGTAGAACCACCGCTCGGACCGAGGGCGAAGAATCGGCGGCGCGCAGGAAGGACCATAAGCCGGTCCAAAGTCGGAGTAAAGGCATCCGACCACGGGGTCCTTCCGGCGGAAGAAGGGAGTAATGGCGAAAAACGGTTGAGGGGGGGGGAGGATTCGAAACCCTCGCACAAATGGGAGAAGATGGCGGCGTGAGGATGGAATTGATACCGGAGTTGATGAGCTCGATTTATAGCGGAAGGGCGTCATACGAATTAAGCTCTCCGGTCCATGAGCCAAGGAGGCGCGTGGTGCTTTCGATGTAGACTATCTCGTCATCACTGGGGCGTGGTTCGGTTTCACCGCCCGTGCATTCGTCACGGATCCACTATTCCTAGGACCTCGAGCTCTTTCATCCTCGTGAGCGACAAGGTGCTCCTCCTAGCTTGGTCATGGCGATGTAATGCGGCAGTGAGAGGGGAGAGAGGATGATGCTTGGTGCAAGAGCCTTGAGGCGAAGCGCGATCGGGGTTCCTTTTTCAGCGATTGTTGTGGGCTTGCAAAGTCTGCAGCGTCGGCGTTAAAACCGCCCGTAGCACCTCAAAAGGCGTGCTGCCGTGATTAGACAACGCCTGATTAAGGATGGGTTGCGGACTCGGCGCCACAGTGTCGCCGCCTTGGATTCGCATCCGTATTCTCGGCGAGAATTCAAAAGTCGCCCGGTGTCGAGAGAGGATCTACCTGCGGTCTCCGCTCGACCTAGACAAGATTTCAAGACCTACAAAAGGCTTGCCCCCGTCGATTTCAGGGGCTGAGGCTCGAGTGCCTGCTCTTCTTCGACCTTGAGCCTCGGGGCTATTTGCCGAGGCTGGACAATCCTTTGGCCGTCGGTGCACTGTCGGCGTGTCCCTAGCTCGGTGGCCCCGGTCGCGCCCTTTCGGCGAGGGGCTGTGCCTTCCAGTGCGTGCGATCTCAAGTTCGAGTCCCATGCGACCTCGAGTTCGAGCCCCGCGACCTCGAGTTGAACCCGCGCGCGACCTCGGTACGGGCCTGCCTTTGCTCGGTCGTTGATTTCCTTGGATCCGGCACGTGCATTCTTGGGCGATTACCAAGGCGTGGTCTCACGGGTGGTGCGAGTCTTGCCACAAGCACGGGGCTGTTACAAGCGGCTCTCAATGCGCATGGGGCCCGCGATCCGAAGATTTCTCTGACGATTCTGCTGAGGGAGGTATAAAAAGCTGGATATGCACAAGCGAAGGACAACCACGGTACACACAACAGCAGAGCTAGAAATCACCATTGCTTGCTTGTAAAAACATCCTTGTACACCAACATAACAAAGATCACCGCCGCAAAGCGGCCAGAATAAGTATTACCTTGAGGGGGCTCGAACCGTATATAAACCTTTGTCTCCGCTTCGTTGGCGCCTTGCCTTGACCATCAACGTATCGATTCCATTCGCCGTTTGGAATGACTGCGGCCTTGAGTCCCATACCACCACGAGACCCTACCATCTTTCTTGCGGTTGGCGATCCCGTCGTCGACACCGGCGATGTCTAACATGGCGTTCACCAAGTCGGTCGTGATGGGTTTTCCTCTCGGCAATCCCGTTTGATTGGGCGAGTAGGGAGGTGTCCTCTCATGAATAATACCATGTTCGCCGCGAAATCATCAAAGATTTTGGGAAAAAATTAGCCACCACGATCCGACCTAAGGCGTTTGATCTTTCTCTCTAGTTGATTTTCAACTTCAACTTTATAGATTTTAAAGTAGTCTAGCATCTCGTCCTTAGTTTTCAACAAGTAAACATAGCAAAATCTAGTCGCATCATCAATCAATGTCATGAAATATCTCTTTCCACCCTTTGTCAACACCATTCATCTACGCCGGATCGAGAATGTATGAGTTCTAGAGGTGCCAAGTTCCTCTCCGTCGGCCGCCTTGTGAGGCTTTGAGGTTGCTTGATTGCACACAACTATGGCACTTAGAACCTTTGGCAATAGTGAAATTGAAATTAAACTCATCTTTGGAAAGCCGATTCATAAGACCAAAATTAATGTGGCCTAACGAGAGTGCCAAGTACCTGCATCATCATTAACACTACCACAGATATGGTTCACAGACTTATTATTGAAATCTGAAAGGAAAAAGCGGAACAAGCCTCCGCACTCATAGCCTTTACCAATAAATAGTCCATGCTTGGACACAGCTACTTTATTAGACTCTAACACTACCTTAAACCCATCTCGCATAGAAGGGAGCCACTAACGAGATTCTTGTTGATAGAAGGGACATCTTTGCCGTTCCTCGGTACCACGATCTTTCTGAAGTGAACCTCGGATCCTTTGTGCGATGCCATGAATAAAGCATGTGACCCATTCCCCATCGGGGCGGAGGAATCCCGAATGACTGATAAGAAGAGAACATATTGATGTCGAGACACACATGAACATTAGCACCGTATCAATCCACGGTGGAAGGCGAAATCTGAGAATCTGAAGGTAAATTACCATACCTGCGTCTCGGCATTGCTAGCGGTCACTGTGTTGTGACCTTGGACGTCTGTCCATTGTTGGCTTTTCCTCGGCGGTGCTGCCGCACGATCGGGGTATTCCTTGGAAAAGTGTCGACCTCACCACATGTGAAGCAGGCAGCTCTGGCCTTGTTCATCTTCTTCTTCTTGAAGTTGGTAGTCTTGTTAGGCTTGTTTTTCCCTTTGTTCTTGCCGTAGTTCTTGAACCATGTTGGTATTTGGTGGCCCTCGGCTCCTTTACCATTGAAATCCTTAGCAGAGCCTTCTCTTCAACATCAAGGGGCGCTTCTCGGGTTTTGGTGATATCTTTGTCCTCTTATGTTTTAGAGTAGTGCGAAAACTCCTCCACGAGGGAGGCGATTTTGCAATGATGCAACCGGCCACAAAAGGATCAGGTAAGACACATTCCAGGAGTTCGAGTTCCTTGACAATGCACTGTATCTCATGGGCTTGCTCTACAACAGAGCGATTATCAGCCATCTTATAGTCATGAAAGTTCTCCATGACATACAGTTCACTGCCCGCATCCGATGCACCGAACTTGGCGTTCAGTGTATCCCACAGCACCTTCGCGTCTGTTATGTGCATGTACACATCACACAGACGGTCGGCAAGAACGCTAAGAATGCATCCCACGAAGAGAGTATTGGCATCCGTGAAACTCTTCTGCTGCTCGGCAGAGAGATCACCTTCAGTTTGCCTTTACTAACCCGAATACATTCATAGCCGTAAGCGAGGCGTGACCTTGACTTGCCACCTCTTAAAGTGCACGAAGAATTTCTCGACCTCGATGCATCGGCAAAACCAGCCATTGATAATCCAGGAAATTATCTACAATAAGGTTTTTGGATTGTTGAGAAATTAGACATTTTCCAGATTAAATTCCGAATATAAATCATGAACAACATCAAAGAAACTAGCATGTATATCTCTAACATAGATAGCACAAACATCATGATCATCTTGATAAACATGATTAACCACGAGATTAGGACAGATCGAGCGTCTTGGCGAAGAGGATGCCGGAACAACGTAAATGCGATTCGCGGTGTTGATGTGGTCGGCGTTGGTGGTGATGGCGTGATCGGCGTTGGTGATGGCGCATCGCGAGAGCCGCCGCTCTGACGGCGTCAGCGGCGAAACGGAGGAAAACGAGCGTGGTGGCGAACTTGAGCGATCGCGGGCGCTTCCCAAAACCTTATTCGCCCTCTCCGGTGCGGGATCTCGAAGCGAAGGGTTCTAGAGACTGCTCTCCGACTGCAGATGCGTCGGCGCTCGGGATGGAGAAGGTTAGCAACGGCGGCAATGATGAGGTGGCAAAACCCTAACGATGTGATTTGCGTATATTCCTCTACGGGTGCCGACGCGATATTTATAGGGTTACTCTGTAGTAGCGTGACCGAAACGTGACTCGAGGGCGTGCAACGATCGAGTGCATTCTGAGTCCGTATCTCATCTTGCAAATGTGACTATCGAGTAGCAAAAGAATAAAGCGTAAAAGGAGGCTGCGTCTGCGCAAGGCCTGGACCGGATTCGCGGACCATTCCGCGCAGTGCCGGGCCCGGCGAGGCGAGGCGAGCGCGTGTGGGCATTCTCCCTTTCTCCCACTTGATTCTAAGAAGGTGGAGAGAACTCTCCCTTATAAGTTGGTCATCCTCCACCTCCACAAGCAATATAGGACTAATATTAGTATGCACACATGTCTCCTCATGAGTGGGCTTTTGAGATTTTCTAGGAATTATTTGTCTCAATTAAGTGGGCTTGGCCCAAATAATTCAACAGGCCCTAACCTGAACATCACGGGAAGTAGACACCGGCCAACCAAACGATGGATAAATTTGGTGACATAAGCCAATATAAGCAAGCTGAATTTGGTGCCAAGCAAAACCGCACAAGCACCCATCCTAGCTAGCAGGCTAATTCTTGTTGAAATAAATGCGGTATTAGCAAATTATTGCACCTGCATTCTTGCCCAATACACGAAATACCAAGCGATGAGTTCTCACCAGCTACGGATCTGCCTGCTCCTCTACTCGTTGATCTTCATCTTTGCACCTGCTCATGTTGCCTCACTCTCATTCAGCTTCAACTTCTCCAACCCCACCGATCCCTGCAGTTCAGGGCAGCTCGCCTGCGAAGGAAGCGCGTTCCACAGACCTGTGATCGACGTGACAGCGAACGGCGGGAATGGCCCCTACTGACTCCGGGAATGCGACGGGCGACGACAGCTTCGTGGCAGTTGAGTTCGACACTAACCTATAAATGAAGGGATCGAAAGCAGCGGCAGCCACATCGGCGTCGATGTCAACTCGGTCACGTCGGTGGCGTACACAAATGTAAGCAACATGACAACCGGCAATGCGATGACCGCCAGGATCAGCTATGACAACGCCACAAAAATGCTCGCCGCTGATCTCCGAAACAACCATACCTCATACCAGGTCAACACTCGCGTTGACCTGAGGAGATACTTGCCTGAAGATGTCGCCATTGGCTTCTCTGCATCTACTGGCTTGTATGTTGAGGTACATGAACTTCTGTCCTGGACATTCAATTCCACACTTTCCATCCTTCAAGACAGAAATTCCACACTTCCCGCTCTGAAAGATAATGGGAAATCTCAGCACCTTGCCACGGAGTAACTGTTGATCGACATAGTAGTTCCTGTAACGTTTGTCTTGGTGGTATCTGCAATCTTGGGTTTTCATCTATGGCGGCAACGTGCAAGGAAGAAGATACCTAATGATTCCACTGAATCTGATAGCGAGCCGGAGGAAGAACCAAATGAGGCTGAGTTTGAGAAAGGGTTGGGCCCAAGACGGTACGTACAGGTACAAGCGGCTGGCCGACGCCACGGGCAACTTCGCGGAGGAAATGAGGCTCGGGCGAGGTGGTTTCGGTAATGTCTACCGGGGCCAACTTAGTGATCAAGATTGCCCGGTGGCCATCAAGATGCTCTCCTCGGAGTCGTCCTCTCAAGGGAGGAAGGAGTTCGAGGCCGAGGTGAAGATAATAAGCCGGCATAGGCATCGCAACCTGGTGCAATTGCTAGGTTGAGTCGTGACAGCCACAAGGGACTGTTGCTTGTTTATGAGTTTGTGGCACAAGGCAGCCTCGACGGACACATTCATAGCACCGACAAATGGTTAACTTGGGCCGAGAGGTATGATGTTTCTGTAAATTGCCGCCTTCTTTTTTTATTTTCTGTCACCCCTGATCAAGTCGGTTTTCCTGTCATATGGATTAACTAAGATGTGTAATCCTGATTTTGATTTGTATCCATTAGTTTAGAAATGCTACTTATATTTGAGAAAGCATAAGTCACCTTACAAAATAGGCATCCATATGGTTTATCAACTCTATATCCGTCCTTTTCAAATTAAACTACACTAGAAATTATGCTAATTACTCATTGTACTTACACTGTTTCTCTTAATTAATAGGTATAATATCATCCTCGGGTTGGGATCTGCACTACACTATCTGCATATAGAGGGGGTGCAATGTGTGGTACATGGTGACATAAAACCAAGCAACATAATGATCGTTTCTTCGTACGATACCAAGCTAGGGGACTTTAGGTTAGCGAGGCTTATTGACCATGCAACCGGATTGCGCGCAGGCGTATTCACAGGGGCCCCGAGCCCCACCCTCCCCCCCTCCTCCCCCCTAAGTTAGACAAATTTAGGGAAAACTCGTCTACAAATTTAGGAAAGCTACTGAGTTAAATAATTGGTTCAGTGAATCTTCGATAGAGCTTTTGAGATGCATTGCTTGTCTAGACCCAAGAGATTCATTTGCAAATTTTGAACATGGTAGGCTTTTTCGGCTTTCAGAGATTTATTCAGATGATTTCTCTTCATATGATAGTGTGGTTTTGGAAGCACAACTTGACTTATTCATTGATGATTTGAGAAGAGAAGAATTTTCAAGTTATGATGATCTTGCTAGTCTCACGGTGATGATGGTTGAAGCAAAAAAGCATGTTATTTATCCATTAGTCTATAGGCTTATTGAATTAGTATTAGTTTTACCTGTGGGTACAGCTACAATTGAAAGGGCTTTCTCGGTAATGAAGATTATAAGACAGATTTGCGTAATAGGATAAGTGATGACTGGTTAAATGATCTCATGGTATACTACATCGAGTGAGACATATTTTCCAAGATAGACATGGAAGATATTCTGTAACGTTTTCAAAACATAAAACCCATAAATATCAACTATCAACTCTTAAGAAGTAATGATCGATGCGTTTTTTTCTTTGTAATGTTACGTATTTATATTATATACAACTGTTAAATAAGTGTTGGTATTTTTATATTATATATATCATTCGTCATGTTCTATGTTACGAAAAAATACTATATATATATATTAGTTTGGAGGTCTCAATTTTAGCCCCCTCCTTTCTAAGTTTCTGGATACACCATTGATTTGCGCACAACACATATTGTTCTTGGAACCGCGGGAAACATAGACCCGGAGTTCGTCAATACATAGAAGCAAAGCAAACAGTCAGATATCTACAACCTTCGCATCGTCGTGCTAGAGATCGTTTCGGCGGCGTCGGTGGAAGAGCGACAGATGACCGATTCTTCGTGCTATTGAAATGGGTATGGAAATTGTACGGCAAGAACAATATTCTTGCTGCAGCTAACGAGAGGCTAAGGGTGAAGAGCTCGACGGCGGGAGATGGAGCGTGTACTAATAGTCGGGCTCTAGTGCGCGCACTGCGATCGGGCGGCGGCCATCCATCGAGCGAGCTATGCACATGTTGAACTCGGTGATGTGCCACTGCCGTAATTCCGTCGCAGATGTACAACAACGCAGTAAATGTTTCCATTGCTCACCGTGCCTACGACATCTTGTCGACTGACAATTCAAGCGGAGTGAACATTTCGATTGCAGCGTTCTTAAAACTCATCGAGCAACAGCATTTCTTGGTGACTCACAGGACCTAGCTTGAGTTTTTTTTTTTGAGATGTGAGATCCTGAAATAATGTGACATACATGTTTGTTTGTGTCTTAAATTTGTATATTAATATTGATCTTCATATAATTAATTGAGATTCAGTTAGAAGTATTCTTTATCACTTGCCTTAGTTATGAAAGGGCAAGGGCCGTGTTGTAACATCCTAAAAATTTTTAAAAGGATAAACTAAAAATTTAAAATATAGAGAATAAAATTTTTTAATTGAAGCCAAGATTTAAATTTATATTACTATCTTTTTCCTTATTTTCTTGAATTTTCATCCTTGGGAAAATTCTTTTATTCGATGGATTTCTCTTTTTAAAAATACAAAAGCCAAAAGCACATAAGTTGCAAATCTGGAAAAATTTGGATAAACCCTAAATAATCTCTATATAGCATACCCAAAAAGTTTCAGAAGAGTTTGAATGAACTTAATGCCTCAAGAAAATGAAAAACAACATTTAAACTAAGAATATGAACATTGCCAGATTTGTTTAAAAATATATTTAAATTATTACTCTCTATGATTTTTTTGGGGCCTTGCAAAGAGTCTAAGATACTGGTATAAAAAGTTTCAAAGGAAGTTTAACACATTAATGCAGGTGTAAAATCAAAAACAGTGAGAGGTGACTGAGAACATTTCTCAGTAGGCTTGTTAGAATTTATTAAAAATGAACAAATGAGATAACCCTTTGAAATTTTTATGACATCACTAAAAGTACTGATGGAACCATAATAAAAATTTCCACAAAAATACAAGCTCATTTGGATGCATTGGAAAAAAAAATCAAAAAAGCAAAAATGCAAATAACTCAATAGATCGGTTTCAAAATTTTATTATTTATATATATATATAAATAATAGGTCTTACTATAAAAACTTATGATAATATATATATCTCCATAGGATCACTCAGAAAAAGTTTAAAAATAATATCATTTAATTTAGAACTACAAAAAAATTAAAACCTAAAAACTAAAAACCGACACAATAGCCTTGTCAGAATTTTTAAAATCATACAAGTCATATCATGCTCTAAAATTTCTAAAGAAAGATAAAGATTACTTCTAGATCATACATAAAATTTTTCAATCATCGGCTTTAATGTTGTAACCAAGGCCGATGATTGATTAATTAATTAATTAATGCATGATGCACAGATTGCTCAATCATAACAGACAACTCAGCTTGAGCCGGCATATATCGGCTTACCGAATCGGACGAGATGCCAGCGTCGCCGAGAGGGTTCAACGTCGGAAGCGCAGCCTTCTGGGTGACCCCTCGTCGGGTTTTCTGATAGCAACCCAACATCATCTCCTCGGGCGACCTTTCGCCTTCAATTTCCTTACATGTGCGGGGTTAAATCGTCCAACGTGGGGATGATTATGACTTTGGCATTGACGTCGGCTGGCGAAATAGATTTGCCTACAGTCATCTTTTTGATGAGTCCCACTGGGCGTGTTAAGAGTGTGTTGGCGCCAAAAACTTGAAGTAGGGTTTTAAACTGACACCAAACGAACACCTGATTCAAGCGTGCCAATCGATTTGACCCTGCAATTGATAAGGTAAAGTCGTGAAATCTCTCAAAGCCGATATCAAACGATGATCGGTGTAACTCTGATCATCCAAAAGCCGATTAGAATGTAGCGAGATTAGCCGATCAAGGCTAATCTTGGTATAAAGGCAGATCTACTCTGAGAAGGCGATGCGCAACAAAACAAAGCAAACCAAACCTGGAGCGAAATCGATGAAGACCAATAATCGGCGATGCACAACTTTATTGATCAAAATTGACTTACAAAGGAAGGTATTACAAGACTGAAAAACTAATGAAAAGAGAAACTAGTAGATGTGATTTTTGCTAGGGATGATCTTCCTAGGCAGCCTAAGCTCGTCTTATATACCCTCCGGCCGATCCGAGTCCTATTACAACACGGTAGCAACAGAATCCGTATCGGCTTAGGTTTCCTAAATAGACTCATCTGTTTCCAAATCTCCACTGTGCGCTATTCAAACTCCTGCTGATCTTCGGATTGCCGATTATGTTGTTCCTGCCAATTTTGGCGCAAACAATTTGGTAGAGGATCGCCAATACGAAAATGTTGTGACAAAGAAAGTTACTTGATTTACATACTTATATTGTTATTTATTATTTATTATCAATGTCAACTGCACTTATAACTTACTCTTTAGAAAACATTATGTCTATTGCAAATGAAAACTCGCTTTTGCATAAAGGAATATAATTATTAGGACAGCTCATTATTGTTGTTTTGAACGACCCTAAGTACTACGATCCTGTTTGTAACTAAGGAAATAATTTTGCACTGTTTTCACAGTACAATTTCCATAGGAATCAGAAAAAGAAAACTCCGGCATTCCAAATGAGGCCAATATGTTGCCTCCGATATATAAGATCTGTCATCTTGGCCCGCTAAGCGTCCAAGACGTCTCGACGCTAGAAATGTTTGCCGACGACGATGCGTCGTAGCCACGAGACACATGGGAAAAATCGGGCGTAGTCTGTACACTGCCGACAGACCCGGCGTCACGTCCTCGGATTGCAGACGTTCACAACCTGCACCACGGACGGCCGGCGCTCGGGTCGGTGCACGACCAAAGCCGGCGATGGCGCGCGCCACATACCCACACTTAGCAAGTGCTCAAGGTCGAGCTGCGTCTCTCTTAGGCTATGATCCACCGCTTCAAGGACACAGTTTCCATCGTACAGGTCCCAACAGTCAAAATAAAGTGAAATAAATTCCTAAATTCATATAAATTCATGTAGATTCAAAATATGCAAAAATATTTTGAAGTCCAACTCTGTTTGAATTTAAATTTAAATTTAAAGAAAAAGATTCAAAATATGATATACATAGAATTTCTGCAAATAAGCTCCAAATTAACTAAAGTAAATTTTGTTAGACTCATATATCCTTAAGAACCTGAATATACAAAAATACTTAGGGTGTACTATTGAAAATATACAGGTTGTAACATAAAGTTAATAAATAACTAAACATGAATTCAAATAACCCTAATAAATTATAAAGCAAAGGAGTCAATAAAATAATAATCGCATAAAATGATAAATAACCAACTCTAAAATGTTTGTTATATTTTGTTTGTTTATTCGATTCTTTTATTTGTATTCTATTTGTTCTTATTGAAATTTGTTATTTGCTATATTCATTTGACGGCGTGTAGAACCCGGCGTAACTATTTCCATCATCATTGCGACTTCAACCGTTGAAGACATCAACAAGCAAGGCAAGTACCCCCTTTGACCATGTTGATCCCAGTTTTATAAATGTTTTCATTAAATGTTTTTGTTGCATGCGTATATTTATTAAACTCAGCTACTTTGTGGGTACTGGTAGATATACCTGTTATTTTATGAAATTCCTTTAGTGTTGACATGTGAACCTTGATAACCCTAGAATTATGGTTAGACAATATCTTATGTCAATTTGGGTATATGTGTTGATAATCATGCTTAGCCATGCTTTAGATTTGGGATAAATCAATTGGAAAACTTGATCATATGAAACTTAGAAATATTGAGACATGATGATGGCTATTGGTATTTTGGTTAAAAATAAAAATAAAACTATTATTTTGATGCGGGCAATTATTGGCAATAGCCAAAGGTGCATGGACTTGCACGTAGTGTAGGGAGATTATTGCCGTGTCGGATTAAGGACCGAACTATGGGTTGTTTCGAGCCAAGATAACCGTACAACCACAAGTCTCTGGTATGGGACAGCCTTAACCTATTAAGTTCCTTAAAACTAGCTTTGCACATGGTAGGTGGAGCGAGTGATGTATGCCTTGCTATGAGGAGGAATGTGTGTAGGCGGGGTTTCTTGCTGCGGTGTGAATGGCGGGGTTCTTGCTGTGTTGTCTTTGTGAATGACGGGGTTCTTGTCATGTCTTGGGTGTGTATTCCTGCTATCATAGTAAGGGATTAATATTATTGAGCTGGTGCAAAGATAGGGTTAAGTAATGTAACGGTTACGTTTTGATCACCTAGCCGACACACCAAAGGAAGTGTGTTACTGGCCTGGCAAAAGAAGTTGATCATTTCTTGTGGGTAAAGCTGTACACCTCTGCAGAGTGTAAATCTAATCGATTAGCCGCGCCCGCGGTCATGGGCACTTGGTAAAGTCATCACATAGTTAGCTGTTTTTATTTTCATAAAACTTTGGATTCTACCGGGTGTTGGTAGAAGTTACTTTGGATTCTACCGCGTGTTGGTAGAAGTTGGTTTGGATTCTACCGGGTGATGGTAGAAATTGGTTCATGGATATGGTCAAGATACCCAGGTTCGTGATTTACTTGTTCGTACTTACATTCTATTATTTTCGTATTAAATTGCTTTTACTTAAATTCCGTTTCGCAATTACTACTTGTTTTACATTTCAAATTGGCTTTATGCAAATTAACCGTAGAAACATTTCCTTTGAAATGGCCTGCATATATTATAGGTTTTGCAAAAGTCTTGCTAAGTACACAAGTACTCACCCTTGCTTATTCGTTGTTTTTAGGTGAAGAATCATAATAGCTCGACAAAACTTATTTGGCGCAGGATGCGAGAATGTTAACGAGTTTTTCTAGGGATTATGCCTTGTCGATTACTGAGGATTGGATGGGCACACTACAAGATTTTGATTCTTTCCGCTGCATTACTCTGAATTGTAAGATTTTATTGTATAAATTACCTTTATTATTTGTAATAAAGAGTATGGATGTGATATCAATTGTTGTAAATGTGCGTGCTAGCTACTGATCATGGGACTAGCATGTATGCACATGAGATTTCTATTTTTGCATTTATGTAAAAATGGGGGTCACTACAACAAGCAGAAGATGTTAGGCTGGTGAGTCACATGGAAAAACATGGTCATTAGTAACTTAACTTTCTCTCAATTTTGGTCTGATAATATTCTTTGTTTACAATTATAGATGAGCTCTTGGTTGAATAATTCGATGGACCCAATCGAGGGAGCCGATCGGAGGCACGAACAATATTGGAGTGATGTAGTTGATTCTTACAATATGTCCACACCAAAACATAGGAGAAGAAATATGAAGCAAGCCAAGGATCGGTGGCACAAAATTAACAAGTTGATAGACCTTTTCCATAGTGCTTGGCTGAAGGCTCGAAGAGTATATACTAGCGGTTATTCAGATCAGATGTGGATTGATAAGGCCCACAAGTTCTATGAGGATGACAACCAAGAGCTAAGGCTAGGATATTTTGTGTTAATGGATGTTTGGTATCTTGTCCGAAACGGACCAAAGTGGATAACATACAACAATCAACTCAAGAATGCATGTAAAAGGAAGGCATCAAACCAAGATGAGGTAGTGGAAGAAAAATCAGATTCTTTAGAGGAAGTGCAGCCCACGACCAATGGGACAAAAGGTCGCTAAAAAGGCTGCATTTGATGCGAGATTCAAGTCTAAGGTAGTTGCAATAGATGACAATGAGAACGGAAAGACAAAGCAATCTGCAATTGATGTTGATCGACTTGACAAATTTAGCAAAATCGGTGAGGCTAATGAGAACCGCATGAAGGTATTAGAATTGCAAAAAAATATCAATTTGAGAAGCTCGAATCAACAAGACTGGCCCATCTTGCTGCAAAGGAAAACAAAGAGGCAAAAAAGTATGAGAAAGAAACCAAGATGATGGAAGTTTATACTAGCCTTCTCTCAAGAGACACAAAGGAAATGTCTGATGACGAAAAGGCTGAACATGCTGCTGCCTTGAATTGTTTTAGGAAGATGTTATTTCCTGAAACTTAAACAAGTACATTTCTCGATCTGTTCATTTTAGCATGCCTTCAATTTAGTAGCATTTTCACTTCTATTCCACGTCCTACATGCAACTCAATAGATTTATGGGTACGTGAGGGGTAAATATTGCCTTTTTTGGGTACATTTTTTTATGGTTGTTTCGAATTTAGAGGTCAAATTTTGGTGCGTTGTTGTTGGGGTGGCAGAATTGGGGGGAGTGCACCAACTTGAGTATGGCAAATCCTCAAATTTCCCCCCAATGGGACAGTGGTTTGCCATTTTTCATTTTTTCTTATTCTACTGGATTGGTCAGATGTGTTCTTGATCTCAGTGGATTCGACGTGACAAGAGAACGAGTGCCTTCTGATCTCTACAGAGTTTAGAAATTAGAAGTTCATCATGTTAACGCATGATCCATTGATCCAAAATTCACAGCAATTGATGGGTGCAGAGGATGCAGTGTGTGATCGCGGAAACAAAGTAAAGAAATTTTCCTGAATGCTCTGCAGAAATATTGTCTCCCTGTTGCAACACCATTTCTGATAGGGACTGGCAGGTCTTAACTAGTTTAGTTGTAGAATTATAGTGGTGCTGGTGAGCTAGGGTCCTGTTGTTAGGGGGATGGATTAAAAGACAACAAAAGTCCTAATTTAGCTAGTATTAAGTATTAACATAAGCTGTGATTGGAATTAGTTCACCTTATTGACAGATCCCAGATGGCTCTCATTCCTTGCCACAATTTCTTTTCAAAGAATTTTATCTGAATGAGTACATGCTGAATTCACAGGATTGTTTTTGAGGGTAGCTTAGTTTAGTTTGCTATTTTGATTCCATACTTTAGGCTCATTCAGACCTGCATGGTCTTACAGCATTGTAGTGTTGGTACCCAAGGAAAAATGAGTGAATATGAATGATGCGATGCGGATTCTGAGTTTGGGTGTTTTAATTTTTGTCCAAGGCAAATCTCACTGGAGTCAATCTGCTTTATGTGCTAACCCTATATGTGTACATCTAAAACGTGACTAACAAAATGAATTATTACTGCCCAGTTGTTACCTTTATAGAGCTTTTCAGATGCACGTCAGTTCAGATGCATGGTTCTTGGAGCTGTTTAGATTGCACTCTATTGTCGTTCTGTAGATGTTCAGATGACATCAATTTGTATCTGAAATATTTCTTATTTCGGTCTTGGTCTTGTTGATGACTGGTTTCAATCTTGTTTCTATCTAAAATGACCTATGCACTGGTGATTAAAGTCTATTGTCGTTTTGTAGCATTCTATTGTCGTTCTGTACTTGTCTCTGAAATGACATATGAACTGGTGATTACAAGCAACATGTGCGAATGAGTGTGAAAAAATGTGAACAAAAATGAAGAGTACCATGTGTGAACAGAATTTCAAATTATATGTGTGAACAAGTGTGTGAACAGGGCACACATGATTGAAGAGCGAACATGTGTGAACCCATTTCATGTGTGAACATGACTCCATCAACACATATAAATGTTTGCAGTGCGCTTGTTCTGATGCGATTCTCCACTCCAAAACATTCCTGTCATCTCTTCTCCACTCCGAAGATGTCGGATCCTCTGAAGAGCCGAAGAATTTGCTACTGAGATGAAGGCGCCGCCACTGAAGACTTCGATGCTATTGAGGTGTACACGCTAGAAGACTTCATTGCAGAGGATGAAATTTTAGAAGAATATAGAAGGGAGATTTGAGAGAAATTGAAGGCCAAGATCGATGGAGAAACATCAAATTCACCTCGGCGTCGCGCCGCCGTCAAAAGTGGACCTAGGAGGTATATACCAAGAAATAGAAAGCTGGTCATGACGATCTTGTTGCCAACTACTTCTCATAAATCCTATCTACACCGACGAGATGTTCGTAGGAGGTTTTGGATGACAAGGCCGCTATTCCTTAGAATCGTAAATGCCCTCATGATGGTCTCCTTATTTTACTCGAAGAGTGGATGCGAGATGGTAGAGATGGACACTCACCTCTTCAAAAGTGTATTCTTGCCATTCGAATGCTAGCATATGGCACGCCGGTGACCAACTTGACGAGGTATTAAAGATTGCAACGAGCACGTCTTTGGAGTGCTTAGGAAAATTCGCGAAGGGTGATTGAATGTTTTGGTGAAGAGTACCTCGCCCTCCTAGAAGTGACGAGTGGAAAAAATCTGCAAGATAATGAGTCGGGGTTTTCGGGCATGTTAGGAAGCATTGATTGTATGCATTGGGCATGGAAGAATTGCGAAAGCTTGGCGAGCATGTTCTGCGTGGTGACAAGGGCGTTCAACGATGATCCTTGAAGCGGTAGCATCACGTGATCTTCGTATATGGCATGCTTTTTTTTGGTACCGCCGAGTCACATAACGATATCAATGTGTTGAATAAGTCACCGTTATTCATTGAAGCACTAAAGGAAACTCCTAAAGTAAAGTACAATGTAAATGGGACACAATATGACATTGGGTATTATCTTGCCTCTGAAATTTATCGAGTGGGCGGTCTTCGTGAAGACAATATCGCATCCTCAAATGGAGAAAGACAAATTATATGCAAAACATCAAGAAGGGGCAAGAAAGGATGTCGAGTGCGCATTTGGCGTTTTCCAATCACATTTTGATATTGTCCGTCGTCCAACACGGTTATAGAAGAGGGATGATATTGTGAACATAATGCAAGTTTGTGTTATCCTTCATAATATGATAGTTGAAGATGAAAAGGAGTTGGTTAAAATCCCTTTGGATTTGAATGAGAATCCGAGTGCAACTATTGTGCTACCACCAAAAGTGGGTACCAGTGATAATCCTAACCCATGCTTCGTAGAGGTACTTCAAAGAAACTCGGCTATCCGTGCTCGCTCTACACATAAGCAACTAAAGAAGGATTTGGTTGAGCATATATGGCAGCGTTATGGGCACGAGCAAAATTAGATCAACATGAGTAATCATATTGTGTCTTTATTATATCATATCATGTATTCCAATTATATATATATTTATATTTATACATAGATTTGCTTTAGCGATAAAAGAAGGTTTAAAATTTATGAAAATTTTACAGAAGAGTTATAAGGAAGTTTTTAAGATCTCATAAAAAGTTTGAATCATGATCACACTCCAGTGAATTTATAAAATTCTTACAAGGCATAGTAGCATTTATGTTCTTTCTCTTTTGGTTTTTGCAATATAGTATAACAAATGAAGTTTAATGGTTTTATAGATTTTATTGACCAAGTAAAAAGGTTAAATTTTTTTAAAAATTTTATAAAATAATACTAAGGAAATTCTTAATCTGTCATAAAAATTTAGATCATGATCACACTCGAGAAAATTTAGAAAAATCTAACAAGTTTACTATCCCAATTATGTCCATTCTATTTTTGATTTTTTAAAGATCACAAATGAAGTTCAATTATTTTGAAAATTGTTTTATATAATCCTACACTACTAAGGATGATACCATAAATTTTTTAGATCATTATCAAGCTTGTACAATTTTATAAAAATCTGACAGTGTTTCTGCCTAAATTTTAAAATGTCTCAAAAAATTAGTTTTTCAACAAATTTTCATGTAAGGTGACTTTCTTAGGGGTTATTGGACTAATTCCGGTCAAATTCGGCCATAAAACATCAAAATCTGGTTTCAAAACCGAAATTCTGTAGTAATCTTGTATCAAATTCAAAAATTTTAAAATTTTAAATTAACCATTAGTTCAAATCTCATACTGTCGAAATCCAAAATTTTGCCGAATTTCGGTGAAATTTTTAACCCTGTCAGAAGCTCCCTTTGGTCATGAATTCGACCATCAGCAATACTACGATGGGGCGAGTCCTCATTGATGGCGGGAGTTCCTTGGACCTCATATCCGCCAAGGTCCTGGACGAGATGCAAATTCCTCGATCCAAGATTAAGAGCATAGCGGTCCCCTTCTTCGAGATTGTTCCTGGCACCTCAGTCAAGCCCCTTGGCCAGATCGTCTTGCCCGTCACGTTCGGGTGTCCGAGCAACTTCCGGACAGAGATGATCACCTTTGAAGTGGTCGACTTCAAGTCAGCCTATAATGCCATCCTTAGTAGGCCGGTTCTTGCCAAATTCATGGCTACTACGCATCATGCGTACCAATGTTTGAAGGTTCCCGGTTCAAATGGCGTGATTACCATAAGAAGGAACCAAAAGGCAACCCTGAACTGCGATGAAAAGTCACTTGACATGGTCGGGCAGTTGCCTCAGCGAGATCCCGACCAAGAGTCGAAGAATTCCCTGCCAAAAGTTGCCCTCCAGCCATGAAGAGAAACCAAGGCGGTTCCGCTAAGCAGCGCGAATCCGACCAAGGTCATGCATTTGGGATCTTCCTTAGATCCTAAATAGGAACTCGAGCTCATTACTTTCTTCCGAAAGAATGCGGACGTGTTCATGAAGGATCGAGATGGCGAATAGAGGGGGGGTGAATGGTCGCAAGCAATTTTCCCCCCAAAATACTCCAAATCAAACCTCGACAAGATCGCTTAAAGGAAATCGTGAAAAACCCGAAAACCTAGACAACTATGTGTACCCCTAACTTGTATAGATAAGTACCATAAAATATGTGGGGATTTTTTGAGTCAAAATTCTGGTTGTCTAGTGTCCAAAAATGAGAAGGAATCAATTCAACTCTTGCTTTTAGAAAGGAGATCAATTCAAATTACAAAAGCCATTTTTAGAAAAGCAAAAGCAGAATTTCCAGAAGCTATCCTCAATTTGAACAGGTGGTTGGTGGATTTCTGCAGCTCAAGAAATTTTGAGAATTTTTCTCCCTATGAGCAGAAGAGTCATGAAGAACTCTACCAAATTTCAACTCAAAAAACCTTACATAAAAACCATGAAAAATCTAAGAACACAGACAGTCAGGAACTTCGAGCAGAAAGTTTGGGGCTCGGTTTTCACCTCATGGCTCCCAAACGGTGCAACCAGTAGACTCAAAAATTTTTATATAGATGGATATAAGAGTCCTGCACCTTCTACAAAATTAATCACTCAAAAAGGATTTTTTTAGATTTTTCTAAAAATCAAACACTAACTGCTGCGCGAAGAACAAGTTCTGGACAGAGTTGCAACTTGCAAGAAAAGATGATCTCTACTCAATCCAAGAGTGCAAAAGAGATGTAAAACCAAATGAACACACTCAAAACATCCAAGATCAGCATTTAGAAGGAGGGGAGGCAAATACAAATTACAAGAAAGTAAATTAGCGTAAATAAATCGTAAAGTAAATGCTGAATTTAAATTAAGTAAAAGTAAAGACATAATGTAAATGCAGAATTTAAATTCACAATAATGTAAAGAAATTTTTGTATTTCTGGAAGGAGGAGGTATACAAAGCCACACAACAAAGTGGGCAAAGCTCAAAGGAGCACAAAAACCTCTACAACCTTCAAGGGGAGGAGGCTACCCCTCCACCCCTATTTATACTACTCTTGGGCCACCTACCACCCTTGGATGAGTCTCTCAACCCTAGAGCACTCATCTAAGGGCTAGGATTTGCCCACACACACAGCCATGTAAGGGCTAACCCAAAACCCACACACATACCGGGTTTTCTTGCACGGTTTTCAAAGCATACTACATAGACCCGCTAACCTATCAACTAGACCGCAATCCGACGGCCCTCATTGATCCACGCGACATCTAGCTAGCATCATCTCCTTTCCTTGTCTTCTTGACTTGCGGGACTCCGTCTCCGATCATCTTCCGCGATCTCCGACCGTCTGGACCGCCGACGCTCCTCGCCTAGTCCCGGTCATCCTCCGCCTCACCATAACCTAGCACCGTCGCCCTGCAACCATCAAAGACAAGGAAAAACCTTTCACATAGCAATGCCCACAAAGATATTCAATGATTATCCCAAAATCATTAATCGATCATAATTGCACTCAATGGTCCGGTGCTACTCTCGCTCCTAGGCCGGTAGCACTAAGAAAAGCATCCAACACTCAAATTGTTTCAAATCCAATTCACTTCAAATCAAACTCAATTTCAAATCAAACCAAGCTCAACTCTTGTCAATTACTCATCACGCACAAGGATAAACCTCCACATGGTCTTTCAATCTCCCCCTTGATGAGTATATTGACAAACACATGAAAAGGCATAAGTTTTGAGTTTGAATAAAGAGAAGAAAGCAATTTGAATGCAAAGCCAAACTTGATCAAAGAAATAGAAATCAAGAACATGATCAAGTTGGCAACTAGAAATACTTATGATGTATGAAAGATAGCACAGATTTACAAAGATCATAAGAATTAAGATGAATCAAGATGCAAAATGATGCCTTTTCTAGGATTTCTCCCCCTTTTGGCAATATAGGCATCAAGATGATATTTTCTTTTCTCCCCTTTTTTTTGTTTTTATGCAAGTAATGCAGCCTAAGGGAGCTTTGAAGATTATCCATGTGACCAACAAGACAAGTTATGATACCAAGCTAAGTTATGGAAAAAATAGACTAAGCTAAGGCATGTCCACGTGCAAATAAACATTTTGCTAGCAAGATTTAATTAAAACCATGTCATTTTTAGCAAGATTGAACATGAGCAACACTTGTCATTAGTTTCAAAACTAGAAGCAAAGCCATTCAAAGGATCAAATGGAAAGCCTAGAGTTCAACCTACTCAACACTTTGGAGAATCTAGACGTTCATACAAGGTCCTTCGAGCTTATTTTTATTTCTTGTATGCAAATTTTTCTTTGAATCTTTGAAAGGCATAGCGGGGTGCAAATGTTTGACATTATTTGCATTCTTTACCCACGTATGTTTTTTTTGCATTGTTTAAAGCAATTGACTCAAGCCATAATCGATCATCTCAAGAGGGACTCTTAAGAAAATGATCTTGGTCATACACAAGACATTCCAAGTTCATCTCAAGTGCAATGAGAAGCCGTCTTGTGAATGTGAGGTGTCGAGTCTAATGCGCACAAAAAGAGTCAATTTCGTTTAACTTTCATTTTAGCATTTTCATTGTTAAGCTAGTGAAGGACTCAAGTATGGATCAAACAAGATTCACCTAAGTTGCTATAGGGACTCTAGAGAATTCCAGAATTTCACAAATCATGGCAAAAACACCTAGAGAAGAAACTTAGCAAGTAAACGCAACATGTTTTATCAAGTTTTTCTTTTAATGCTCATTTTTCAATTTTTATAAGCTTAGCAAGATAAATGAACTTGGACATATCTAAGCAATTAATTTTCTTCATAATATAGCATGGTGTATAAAATGAAACATGGATCATTTGCATAATAGACAAAGCTCATAAAATGAAAAATCAAGTCTATATGCAATTCATGAGACAGATTCTTAAACTCCCCCTCAACATGTGATTCAATTTTAAGCACAAATCTGGTTTAAGTTGAGTTATTAGCAAGATTAAGCTCAAGAATGAATGAAAAGAACTCAATTAAAGCTAGAAACACAGAATGGAGGGAAGAAGTCAAGGAACTGCGAACTGGGTGGCTATAGAGTATAGAAAAGATGGTAGAGAACACTACGGCTCAGACTCGCTCTCATCTTCTCCAATGACTAACATAGGAAAGCTGCCTCTAGATCCCAAACTAAGGAGTGCACACAGACCCTGTCTACCCAGGGGGCCCAACACCTGCTAGACTTATAAGACTGTGAGGGAACTCAACCTAGAGAGAAGAGAGTCACTAATTAAGCATGATAGCAACCTAAAGCACAAGATGAGAGGTCCATGCAAAAGCATGCGAAGTCTAAGTGATGTGAGCTCATAACTCTAAGGAATAAAACCCATAAGCACCCAAAGCAATACAAAAGAAAGGAAAAACTGAAATAAAATATAATACATAATATCTGATCGGCTCCCCTCACGAGAAGGTCGTAAGGGCACACAACTCCAAGCTCACTCCTCAAGGCAACAAACCTAGAGCTATCCAAAGGCTTGGTAAAGATATCGGCCAACCGGTGGTCACTCTCCTGGCTGAAGCACTATGTCTCCTTTCTCCACATGGTCTCTAAGGAAGTGATATCTAATATCAATGTGCTTGTGCAGGAGTCTTTGCTTGGGTTCTTGGCAATGCAAATAGCGAAGTGTTATCACGAAAAGTGAAACACTCTCTATCTTTAACCCAAAGTCCCGCAAGGTCGATCTCATCGAGCACACAGCTCTGACAACTAGGCTGCAAACAACATACTCGGCCTCAACGGTAGACTGTGCAACTCCGGACTGCTTCTTAGAGAACCAAGAAACAAGAGAAGTGCCAATGAATTGGCAAGTGCCAGAAGTGCTCTTTTTATCTATCCTACAGCCGGCAAAGTCTGCATCAGAAAAGGCTCTAAGGGATAGACAAGAAGAAGAAGAGTACCAAATACCATAATCAATGGTAGCTCGAAGGTACCTGAAGATGCGCTTCACCGCCTGGCGATGTGAGACGAGAGGAGAAGCCTGAAAGCGAGCGCACAGACACACAGCAAAGTGTATGTCCGGCCGCGAGGCAAATAGATACAGAAGGGAGCCAACCATGCTCTGGAACTCTTTCTGAGCACACTCTACTCCCCTTGAGGCACACTCCAAACTCTCACCTCACAAGAGATAGCTAGAAAGCTAGAGGAAAAGAGATAGGATCTAAAACCACATGGTCTCTAAGGAGCAAGATGACTCAAGGTAAGAAGCAACCTGACTATGCTAGAAGCCCAATCAAAAGACTCTAGACAGACAGAACACAAGCTCTACCTATAAAAGGACCACAACCTCCTAAGAGACCCAGAAGAAGCCTAGGGAAGACAAGGGAATACTCAGCTGCTACCTAAACTTGAAAACTGCTAAGACCCTAAAATGCAGAAAATTTCAACAATATCTCCCCTAAAAGCTGGACATTCACTCAGCAGACAAAGGAGCAGCAATCACATATATAATCACAATATACCATCTTAACAATATCACACACCAAATTCTAACCACAATCAGCAAGATAAACATGGCAACTAGTCCCACATCATCAGGAACCCATCACCATTATCAACACTTGAAGTGGTACTTACCTGCTGTAGTGTAGTGCAAGTAGTGGTAGCTGACTTGAAGTGGATCCAAAAGCGAGGGGAAGACTTAGAGATAATCCTAGGATGATGGTCTTCTCCTCGCCGAAAGAATCTACACACAGGCATCCAACAAATCTATGCTTTGAAAGCGGGGTTAGGCAAATTCAGTTCCTAAACACGGATGGACAAGATACAAAGATGGTGTGGCAAACGATCATCTAGAGCATGAACATGATGCAAATGGCAATGTAAGATCATGAATCACAACCGAGCTAACAATAACATCAAGATCCATATATTCATAGAAATCAGTGAGAGCATACCCACATGATAAACAACAGCAAGGTGCATCATAGCAACATCATCTTTGGCGAAGAAGCTAAGCAAGGTGCATCACAAACAACAAAATGCTAGCGAGGGTCATATAAAAGCCTAGAAATACATGGATCAAGGTACTATCCTAAACATGGCAATGAGCATGTAAATGAAGAAATGCCACAATGAAGCACAACAACATGCTACTAGATATAACATGAGCAAGATAAATGATGGCAACCAAAGAGGATCATGAATAAAACAAGCCAATTAGCAACATCAAGATCCATATATCAATGGTCTTAATAACAACATTCATATACTACGAAAAGGCTCGACATTTCAAGGGCATACGCGGCTGAGCCAAACACAACCAAACCAACAAAAGGTCTTGAGGACATAGGCAGCATGGAAGTAAATGGTGACCATGGATACATAGACTAGAAACTACACATGGCAACACTTTATGCATGATGATGAATACATGCCATGAATAAAGAACACAAGCTCATGCAAAATAGGTATGAAGCATATGAGCATGAAGGGCAATAAAAGGTGATCATGAGCAATACAAGTCACAAAGCGGTAGCTAAATCATATAACTCTAATCTCATGAAAAGCACTCACATGTAGCACAAAGTCTGGCAAACAAGGTCTAAACAACAAAGCCAATTATGTGGCACAAACTCTGGCATCACAAGCCAAGACACAAAGCTAATCATGGATGTAATAGAAAATCAAGGTCATACAACCTAGATACTACTCATGACAACATAAAGCAAATAATATATAGCACATGCCCACAATTAAAACAAATGCTCACACCAAATGAATAATAGCATGAACAAGATAAAACAAGAAAATCACATGCTGGGGAATGGCTCATGAATATAAGATATAATACATGAAGCACAAAACATGGCCGGGGAAAACATACTATGGTACAAAACAAGAAAGACAAAAACTAACAAGACTTAGCAATGTACATATAATACACATGGGAACAAGAGCAATCACAACGTGTCATGGAAGTGATGATCACAAGCATAAAGGACATGAGGGTATGAGATAGCTCACCATGGAAGTGGAAGTGCCCAATGCTGTTATCATGAAGCTCAACACATGTGGAGCTAAACACGAGGCAGACAAAGTTGAAAGTACATGCAGGTTAGCATGATGCACATGATGGTTATGCATGAAGATCAAACCCTCTAGAGACAAGCCGCAAAGGCCAACTCGGAATTCACATCGAGTGCCAACACTGAAAAGCGACAAAATCGATCCTAGAGGAGACTAGCAAAGACCAACATGAGCAACACAATTTCCTGCAACTATTGTCGTGAGTGGGCACCTCGAGGAAAAACGAGGTCTACTACTTGCGCACGATGGAGATGATGCCTCGAACAACTCATGGACTAAGAATCGAACTAAGAAAGCACAAGTCCACAAGATAATCCAAATCCACTCCACTATGTAGTAATCAAATCCTCATGTTAGCTTTAAGCAACTCATGCCATGAGAAAGGCAAAGAGCACCTAATAGCATCTTCGCATAGACATAACACAAGGAATCGGCACAAGAGGGCAAACAACTACAAATGTCCATCATTCCGCCAACAAGGGCAAGCACAATCAAAAGCAGGAAATCACTGGACAAGCAAACAAAACACCTAAACTACCATAAGAACACCAAGAAAAATTAGACTCTAAATATAAGGGTGAATGCAAGGCGAAGATGTAGAAAATAAGGCAATGCACATGTGAATGATGCTAACATGATAATCAATGTATACATAGCATCAATAGACAAGAATAAGCAAGCATAGCCATAAAACTACTACCACCATGAGCAATTATTAACAATTAAGCACAGAACTAGGGCACAAGTATGAAAACAACAAGATATGGCTCGAGCTAAAATTAACTGCACAATGGAGAGGGAGAATGCAAGCAATGCCTACTCATGATACAAGTAAAATTCTAGCCATTGGCCTAGGCTATTGCTGACTACCAAAATAATACAATCAAGCATATGTAGACAGGCAACACAACTCATGTGGCAAGAATGGCATGATAGCAAAATTAATTTTCAACCTAGGCATGCAAGCATCATTATCTAAACATCATCAATGGTAGGCAAGGCATCAAGAATAATCAGTGGTAAAAGAGCAACCTATTATATCTATCAAGCACAAAAGGAAAAACGTCGCTAGGTTCTCACCTCACTTACCATAAAGATGCAGATGGTCCATAGGAGTCGATTACAATCAACCAAGAAAATCACTCCACCATGGGCCATCAGTCACGATCAATCACAAGAAAACCATCGCCAAGCTTGGAGCAGTCCACACTAGTCGCCGGCTCTCGGATCGGTGAAGATCCCAAAAGAGAGCACCACCATAGCTCTGATACCAATTGAAGGATCGAGATGGCGAACAGAGGGGGGGGGGTGAATGGTCGCAAACAAATTTTCCCCCAAAATACTCCAAATCAAATCTCAACAAGATCGCTCAAAGGAAATCGTGAAAAACCCAAAAACCTAGACAACTATGTGTACCCCTAACTTGCATGGATAGGTACCATAAAATATATGGGGATTTTTTGAGTCAAAATTCTGGTTGTCTAGTATCCAAAAATGAGAAGGAATCAATTCAACTCTTGCTTTTAGAAAGGAGATCAATTCAAATTACAAAAGCCACTTTCAGAAAAGCAAAAGCAGAATTTTCAGAAGCTGCACCGTCGCCCGGCAACCATCAAAGACAAGGAAAAACCTTTCACATAGCAATGCCCACAAAGATATTCAATGATTATCCCAAAATCATTAATTGATCATAATTGCACTCAATGGTCCGGGGCTATTGTCCCCAGGCCGGTAGCACTAAGAAAAACATCCAACACTCAAATTGCTTCAAATCCAATTCACTTCAAATCAAACTCAATTTCAAATCAAACCAAGCTCAACTCTTGTCAATTACTCATCACACACAAGGATAGACCTCCACATGGTCTTTCAGTTCACCTTGGAGCCGTCTGACATGCTCGGAGTCCTAAGGGAAATAATCGAGCACCTGAGGCTAGGCTATTCGGCACGATAAGAAACTGTCTTGGCGAAGTTCAACCGTTTTTCCCCGAAAAAGCAAGCAATTATCCGGGATGTACTCGACAAGATCCTCAAGGCCGGCTTCATCCGAGAAGTCGAGCATTCGGAATGGCTGGCAAACTCGGTCGTCGTCAAGAAGAAAGGGGATAAGTGGCGCACGTGTGTCAACCACACTTGCTTGAATGCCGCATGTCCCAAGAACAACTTCCCGCTACCGCGCATAGACCAGCTGGTCGATGCAACAGCGGAGTCCCAGGTGATGAGCTTCTTGGACGCCTACTTGGGCTACCACCAGATTAGCATATCACCTGAAGATGAAAAGAAGACTTCCTTCCTTACCCCGTTCGGCATATTTTGCTATACGACCATGTCTTTCGGTTTTAGGAACGCTAGAGCGACCTTCCAGCGCCTAATGCAGAAGACCTTCCCAGATCAAATAGGTCAAAATCTGGAGGTCTATGTGGACGACATAGTAGTCAAAAGTAAGTCCGCCTCAAGTCATGTATCTGACCTTGAGGAAACCTTTTGTAACCTCAACAGGCATCGAATAAAGCTTAATCCAAAAAAGTGTATCTTCAGTATAAGGGTGGGCAAGGTGCTCGGCTACATGATCGGCCCACAAGGTATCGGGGAAAACCCAGAAAAGATTGAAGCCATTGAAAGAATGCGACCACCTAGTTGCGTAAAGGAGGTTCAAACTTTGACCGGACGCATGGCGGCTCTAAGTCGTTTCATTTCCCGGTTAGGTGAGTGTGGGTTGCCTTTCTTCAAGGCACTCTGCAAGCATGATGGTTTTACATGGACAGAAGAAACGAATCGCTCTTTCGAAGGATAAAGCAGTACCTATCTAGTCTACCTGTCTTAACCACGCCAAGGTCGGGGGAAACCCTACGTTATATCTAGCAGCAACCCCGCAGGCCGTAAGCGCAGTGTTAACAGTCGAAAGAGATGGGGTGCAGCGGCTAATTTACTATGTCAGTGAGGTCTTGCATGGACCAAAGGAGTGATACCCCGAGATTCAGAAGCTCTTGTACTCGCTGTTTATGGCCTCCAGAAAGCTGCGCCATTATTTTCAAGCCCATAAGCCGGAGAATCACAGCCCTAACAAAAGAAAGGTAAACTACAGGAGACCAACAAGTAGTACAAGCCTTTAAACGAGAATCGCCGGCAAAGCAGTATCTGGACTAAAGAGCAACCATAGTAGAACTGATGTAATTATCTGTGTATGGCTTCAGATGCTAAACCAATGTCATATCTTGGTAATTGGAAAATGTTGGATATATGTAATCTTTCAGGCATCTGCTTGGAAATCTTTGGTATGATTGAGAACAGTGTTTTATATCTTTCGTTATATGACGTTAAGTCGGTGATGCAAAATTGCAAAATGGGGTATGGTTTACATTTCAGAAGTAACATGTCATATCTTGTATTGAAAATGAATTTATGTTCACTCTGATGCATCAAGTCTGTTGGTCGCTGCTGTTTGTAGATGTGAGTCTGTGACAACACGAAGTGAAAAAAACTGACATATTAATTTTGATGTAACATGCATCGATCCAATGCTACTTTTATTACATGATCATAGTTTTTATTTAGGGTTTTACATGAAGTTCTTTGAGCTGAAGGCCTACCCTATGTTCCTTATCATGGCCAGTAGACCGCCACAACTTGTGCCGGAGTCTTCCTCGCTGCAGTGAAACTCTTCCATGACGCACCATCGGTTGCAGAGCGCACACCGGCAGACGGGGCACACGAGGCACCCCTGGTGAAACATGTGGTTGCACAGTGTCACCACCACCTCCTCCTGATACCAGAATGTCTCTAGGCAGATGGCGCACGCCTTCTCCTCCTCGATGTTGTTTTATGGTGTCTGGGCCATCGCAGTCAACTTCCAATCTTCCATGTCTGGAAGATGCCCGAGACCACCCTCCTGAAGGCGGCAGTATTCTTCGGTGGGGTTGAGGAGGGCGTGTATGTCTGCTTCTTGAGATTCACCATTGCCATCTTGACCTGGGCGCTATTTAACACCGGGCTGTCTGGCCACGTCGTCACCGTTCGCCTCGGGGTCTAGTTTGCCCTTCTTTGTCCACGCCAGAGTGCATTCCTGACCGACGAAGACACCCACCATTCTTGTTGGAGAAGATGTGGATCATGGCGATGACATGCCTTGCACAAATGAACTGTATTGCTCCAATGGACAGAAAGAACATAAGTCGTATAGAACAATCTTAAGTAGATGCTAAAATAATGTACCCGCAAAAGAAAGGTGAGGTCGTCTTTGCTCCCAAGGGTCATAATGGATCAAAAGCAAAGCATGCATTTTAAGTACACAAACAGGCAAATCTTGACAGGTGGTGGGGAGCATTTCATCATCAGAATTCAGAAGTGATACAGATGAAAGCAGGTTCTGCTTGCTTATGAAACCTTGGCTGTCTGAAAATTTTCTAGAGAGAGTTTAGAAGGGAGCTGCTACCTCATGATAGTCAAGACAAGGGCCCCTCCTCCTGGAAAGCACAGCACTAGCGACGGCAACGGATGGTACAAGGAGTGCTAGCCCTCAGTTGCGAAGCCAGAAAAAAGAGGATGGCTCAAAGAATTGAGCTAGATTGAGATAATTAACCATATTAAACAGTTTGTGTTGTATTTTTATCGTCTCGAAGGGTACTAATAATACTTTATTTTTTGAGAAATACTTGTATAATATTCTTTTGTCAAACTTTTATAAATATATAAACAAGTTAACACCAATCAATCAAACAAATCAGCTAATGTTTCTATTCAATCCATTTATATAGTTACAATTTACAAAAAAAAATCATAAATCAGAATAGAGGCTCACACTACCTATTGTTGTTTTGGTCAGCTTAGTTAGCCAGTTAAGCACTCGCTGACTCATGCTGCGCTATCTTCCTTGCCCACTTGCCATCGTTGTGGTGAGTTGCCCACCGTTGCATGCTAGCGCCCTCATTGACTTCCCGGCATCCACTCTTCACAACACGCGTCAAGCATTCTTGACTCGGTGGACTATCATGTCCTCGTGAAGGAGAGATGCTGAGCCACACCATTTCTCTCTCCCACTCTATGGTCTTTGCATGCATCTAGCGTTCGAGTCTAGTTGTGTAAATAGCAAGTGATTTAACATCTATAAGAAATATTTCTTAAATTTGTATCCCATTATTCAAGATGAGATGGTTCCATTCAATTAACCAAATACATGAATGACTTTTTCCTTGAACTATCTCATTTATGTATCACTTGATACAAATAACCAAACACACCTCTAGTGAACCAGGCGGAAACATAACCGACGATTTTTCTGCTTTGCTACTGCTAGGCTAGCAATGCACTCAGAATGTGAGCATTTGATTCTCCTTCCCGTCTCATCGAATAATGTTGCCTATCACATAATTTTGGCTCAAAAAGCGAGAATAATGACACAAATTTCTATACTTTTGATCTTTCTGTACTCTATGGTCCTTTTATCTGAAGAGGTGTGATACTGTGATGAACGTTTGTGATGACGAGATGCGCATCTAGGATGGTATTGTGCACTGGCATAGGAGTAGCTCTACATTTGCTAGAAGGATTTTTTTTTAAAATAATTTTTTTAAAAAAATAATTTTATAAAATTATATGTCGAAACAAAATTTTACAAAAATACGCCTATATCACCATTTCAAATAGCTGAAATGGCGACAGAAAGTCTATTGTCATTTCAAATAGTGACAAGGGTTTGTTTAATCGCAGATTGAATTGACAGACAGATTATTGTGTCATACATTCACTTGATTAATAAGGCTCCCTATTGCCAATTCAAATAGCGACAGAAGATCTGTTGGCTACAGAGGTTTATTTTTATAAAATTTTGTTTTGGGTATATTATTTTTATAAAATTATTTAGAAATATATTATTTAAAAAAATCTTTGCTAGGAAGCTTCGTACAATGTGGTACACACTGAATTGACTTTAGATAATGCACGCAGAATGTGAGCATTTGATTCTCCTTCGAGTCTCATCTCATCGAATAATGTTGCTTAACACATAATTTTGGCACAAAAAGCGAGAATAATGACACAAATTTCTAAGCTTTTAATCTTTGTGAACGCTATGGTCCTTTTATCTGAAGATGTGTGTTGAACGGTTGTGATAACGAGATGCGCATGCATGATGATATTCTAGACTGGCAGAAGGGTAGCTCTACATTTGCTAGGAAGCTTCGTACAATGTGGAACACACTGAATTGACCGAAATTTAGGAAGAAACCAAGAAAAAGTATGCTCGAGAACTAATCAAAATTCCAACAATGCGGACTCCCCTCCGAGCTGTTGCGCTACTAGAATCTCTTCTGGCTACGTGGGCTAAAAATTGAATCTTGAAAACCTTCGCCCCTTCAATGTTACTAGGATAGTTAGTTTTCGCGGTGTGATACGCCACGTGTATTGTCTTTTTCGTGAAAACAATTTTATTTTTTTTCATCGGTGTTTTTTTAAAAAAATTATCGAGGAAACGCGCGAAACGGTTGAAAGAATACAAATGCATCCGCGATTGTACTAAATCGAAAGGTCTTTTCCATGTAAAATAGCTGGAATGATCCAAACGCTACTACGTTTTTTTTCAGTATTCATTTAAGGTCCTCTCACGAAAAATTCGCATTTTTTTTCTGAACCAGAAGGTTCTCTTCGTAAAAAACCACGGGAAAGACCTGCACGTAATTACGCACTTTTAAGGGACTTACGTGAAAGCAAAAAGCGAGCGGCAAGCCGGCGTAGCGTTGTTTTTCACGGAAACAATTTCGTTTTCTTAGTCGGTTTTTTTTTAATCGTGGAGGAAACGCGAGAAATAGCTGTAAGGACACAAGTGTACCTGCGTTTGCGCTAAATCGAAAAGTCTTTTTCATAGAAAATATCATAGAAAATAGCCGGAACGATCCAAACGTCATTACATTTTTTTCCGGTATCTATTTAGGGTCCTCTCACGAAAGATCCGCGATTTTTCTAAACCAGAAGGTCCTCTTCGTAAAAAACCGCGGAAAGGATCTATATGTAATTACGAATTTTTGGAGGGACCTAAACGTGATTTTTTTAGCCGAACCGTGCAGCCTGCTCGGCTCAAACGAATGACAGCGTCGAAACTTTTGCCATATTAGTAAGGTTATTATTCTGTTTTCGCTTCTCGAGAACTGCGCATGATGTTATTCACTTCTTCTGAGCCTGCTTGCTTCATATACATCAGAGCATCTCCAATGTTGCCACTTGACTAGCTATAAGGGTGTCACCTCAGCATTTTGCTTAGGTGGACAAGAGAAAATGAGGAGAGAGATATAGATCGGTTACTAATGTATAGCCAGGATATAACTGATTCCAAGGCACTTATTATCTATTACATGTGGGCCAATATTTAATTTTATAGACAATGCTATAGTTAATCTATTGAAGAGACTATCTATATGCTATCTAAAGATGATACAGACATTTTTTATAGTTAGTACCATTGGAGATGCTTTTATAATCAATATAACTCTGTTTAGGATGTTCAACGCGCTCTCCACCTCCCGACCGTCACATTTTTCACTGCAGATACTACAGTAACAAACTACATAGGCTTCCATATTTAGGCCCTGTTTGGCAGAGCTCTAAGCTCGCCAAAGCAATGATTCGATAATCGCTCGGGGTGATTCTGTGAAGTGATTCTCGAAATGAACTAGGAGCCGAGCTGAAAAAATGCTTCTCTGATTCACTCCCAACAAAGAGTCGGTTTCTCCATAGAGTTTATCCTATGGATTAGTTAGAGAATCACTTTCAGCGACAGAATCACTTCTCTCGAAGAATCACTTCTAACAGAGAATTAAAATCAGAGGGAGCTCTACCAAACAGGCCCTTATTACTCATCCGATTTCACAAACAACGCACAGCTCCTTTGTCCGAAGCCTTGCGGTGTGTACGCCAGGTCCCCGGCCCGAATATGGGAGACGCAAGGGCTGTATCTTTGTGAACACTGTACAATTACAGTATTTTGTTTTTAAAAAAACAGAGAAGATGATAGATTGAGCTCTTAAATCATGTTGTAAATTTTTGTAACTTTTTTAGAATGGCCCTCAAAGCATGTCTAACCTACCAAAAAAAATTTGGATTGTAATGAGACTTGTGCGATTTTCGAAAATTCTGTCAACACTACTAATTATTTAAAGCAACTTCATTGATTTAATTGACCTGCTAAATTTGCATTTCTTGAAAAAATTTTAGAAGGGTTCTGAGAGCATGCCTATGCTACTATAAAAATTTTAAATCATGATCAAACTTTCATGAATTTTAAAAATTCTGACAATGCATTTGATGCACTTAAAGCAAGTTCACTGATTTGGTTGAGCTACTAAATTTGTAAATTCTTTAAAATTTGTTAGAAGGGTCCTGAGAGCATGCTTGAGCTACCATAAAAAAAGGATCGTGATCAAGCTTTTACGATTTTTAAAAATTACAACAATTCGGTTTTCTTTTTTTTTTTCGTGTTCCTAAAAAAGATTTTTTTCTCGTGTTCCTAAAAAAGATTTTTTTCTCTGCTAAAATCTTTGTCTGTGCCAGAGATTCTTTACGCTTACAGCAACGTGGGGATCTTTTGCGTACTAGTTGCAAAGGTTCTTGAACCCCATGTACTGATGTCGCTCGATCGTGTGAATCATGTTTGAGATGCCAACACGACCTGCAGATTGAAAATATAAACCATTTCAGTAACATTGTTTAAACAGTACAGTTTGGTCAACTCTAGTCTGGTGCAGGAAAGTGTACCTAGAGAAATCATATCATATCCTATATTAAACTTTGCAGTATTCCGGTGCTCACAACGATTTGAGCAACGCGGCTGGCCGAGCCAACTCGGCTCAATTTTTTTTGCGTTTCGGTCCCTCAAAAAATCTGTAATTACGTATAGATCCTTCTCGCGATTTTTTACGAAGAGGACCTTCTGGTTCAGAAAAAAAAACATAGATCTTTCGTAAGAGGGACCTAAATAGATAACGAAAAAACGTAGCAACGTTTAGATCATTCCGGCTATTTTTCGCGAAAAGGACCTTTCGATTTAGAGTCTAATTTTTTCCCTAGAAGACCTTCGAGGTTTTTTCCGTTTGTTTTTGACGCCCCATTTTTTATGGAAAGGCGCTCAAATGTTTGTACAAACCCTTCGAAGCTTCCGGAGATTATTTTTTGCACGTCGTTTCGTATAGAGAGGCACTCCGATTTTTGCATGAACCCTTCAGAGCTTCTGGAATTTATTTTTAGCACGTCGTTACAGAGAGGCACTCTAATTTTTGCATGTGCCCTTCGAAGCTTCCGGAATTTATTTTTTATCGCGTCGTTTTTCCAGACATTTGCTCGAAACTTTTTGAAATTATATATTTATCCATTTTTCCTCTATTAGTCCTCCAAAACTCATGTAATTTTTTTCCCTTGGCTTGCAGCGGTCGGCATGGCGTGGCGCCATTGTGTCTAGTTAATCTGACAAAGATCATGAAAGCACATGGTAGATGCATCTACATGCTGTTGCGTTAAATTCATCTCTGCACATGTTACTACATAATGCACCGTACAATCACTGGTGAGTGCTTAAATCTGTGCTTTACTCGTAAATCAGTGCTTCCATACATATTCTAAACTTAGGCGAAGTGATTTCATGACGCGTGATATGTAGGTTATATTGGGTTATTTTGGTCATCATGCCTAAAAATAACGTATTTAATACATTGATTCTATGTTAAGGAGTAAGCACGACATTCAACCTATACAAGATGTACTAATATGTAAACATGTTTTTTTATTGGCTGCAATTGTCTTGTATCTAAATTTCAATTACTTACAGTGTCATCTTAGAATTAATGTACGTAGAGCTTTTAAGCATTACTTCGACCATGGAGTGAGATGCAAAAAGGACTGGGGCTACAGCTACAGTCTGCTATATGTGACGACCTTCCACTACAAACTACAATAAAATATTTTATGCTATACTTTATCCTAACTCCTCTCCAACTGAGAAATACATGTTGTCCATTCAGTATCCTGAACTATAAAACTATATATTTGACCCCCAAATTTTACAATCCGGTTCAAATAACACTTTGACTCGGTTTTGCATTGTGGTATTACCTATGTGGCGCAATGAGTGGACGATTTTACTATATAGGATAACAAACTAGTCAAGTTGGGTCAACGCAGGTGGAGCCTACAAGGGCTTCTTACTTGTCACGCTCCTAGCCATGCTTCCATAGCTATCATCCCTTTTAGTTTCATCCCTCTGTTTTAAACTCCCTTTTCTGTTTTGGCCAGAGTGCAGCAGCAATGTTTAATTTCAGTTTAAAGGGGGATTTGAAAGGGAGACAGGATGGGGTCATCACCGCAGCAGCTTGCAATCTTGCTATTGAATAGACTCCACAGGATGTTGAAAACTCTGGTATAGTAGTAAAATCTATATATGTGAATAGTAAAATCTATACTATCATACCAGAGGATTCAGTAGTATATAGAGTTTGTACTATAGTAAAATCTTACAACGCTATAAGTAATTCAATGTTCATTTGGCAGCAAAATATGATTCATGCAACATTTATTAACAAGATTTATATTTTACTCTCGTCATCAGTAAGCTAATGGCGTTACTACAAGAAAAAAATTAAAGCTAAAACAAAGAAGAAACATATTCATGGACAAACTACATAATGCATTTACTAGTGGTTGACCACCTAACTGAGTTGGTTTAGTCAACACACGAGCATAAACACGTAAAACTGAATAGTTTGGACGCGCTTCTCTGAGTTTATGACCAGCGCGTAGAATTACGTTACCGTATATATATACTCTGGGAGTATGTACGCCTACCTTCAATATACTGTTTAAATGATGTTGTTATACCTCTTTATCATTTTTATTATACTCTAATATTGATTATAAGATACTTTAAAGTGATTTTTATTGTACTCTAAACAATTATTGTGCCACCGCCGCCATCGCCAGTACCGTTGAAATGGAGGAGTCGGAATGGTGCATATGGTTGCAAAGTGGACCTGAGCACAAGACACTTATCATGACTGTTGCGACAGATCATAGATGTGGTTGCTGTGACAGATGCTAATGGTGATGACAGTGTCCACTGTCATGGATTCATGGCTTCTCTTTACCCAAACACATAGGTACTGAAGATCAAATGGAAGAGAAACAGAACAGTCTTTTGTCCGCGAGTTGTATCTGGAAAGTCCAAAAGGTTCTCTCCTCACTCTTTGCTCCGGAAGTCTCAGCCAGTACTTAATAACAAAGTAGTTAAGTGGGCAATAAGAACAAGGGTAGATGTACTAAATGTATTATTGATCAAATTGATACATTGAAAGCATTGGACTGTGTTACTCTTATTTTAACTATATGCATTAATGCATGTTCCTGTTACATATGCATGGTTTTGCAAGTTAAATAAATTAAACTGACTACTTAAGTTGTACTATATTTACTATAACATCAATTACCTGTGAAGATTCCTACAGCCTACAGGCTTCACTGGTCATCTCATATAGTGAGTTTTATCGTGTAATATGCAGAAGTTACTAAGGAAATCAGGAAGCCCAAGCCCTCGAAGCACCCCCAGCCGGCTCTGTTTGGGAAAGCTGGCTTAAAGCCTCCCCCTCTCAACGGCTCAACTTTTAAGTGGTTTTTTATAATCTAGAAGTCTGTACTATTTCTAATAAGGAGTTAGTGGTGGTCGTCCGTTCTTCTCCAGAGCACCTGATCTGTTGGATCTGACATGAATACTTGAGATGGATGGGAATTTAACCCGATCGTCTTGTCCCTTCCTCTCATCTAGAGGTGTCCAAATGGGCAGCAGGGCCCAACCCGTTTACCGGGCGGCACGACCCATTTAGGCCCGGCTAATAAATAGGTCATGCCGTGCCAACTAGGGATGGCAATCTTACCTGATTATCCGTATACCCGCGGGTTAAAATCCTAATAGAGGTGAGTATGTTCCTCTTTTATTACCCGCGGGTATGTTTATGGGGGCTAAATTCTACCCGATGGGCAAATAGGTATGGGTATGCAGGAGTTTCACTCGTACCCGTTCCGCCCGATTACCCACCATATCCTATTGATATACGGGCTAGAACAGACACCCAGTTGGCCCCTTAATCCCCAATTTGTAGTAACTCATTTCAGTAATTGTTGAACTTGAACATCCGTGTATTATTTGTCTACATATATTATTTTAATTCTTATTCTCGTGTACATTTGAAATTTTGAATCATTGATAATCATTCTTTAATCCATAGAATGTAACTAATACCCATAGCTTCATCAAAATGATTGTATTAGTACTATAGCTCATTAGCTCCTAGTGTCATTTGGTTGAAAAGATTGTTGATAGTGGCGGTATGGCAGGTATACCCATGATATCGAGTACCCATGAGCGGCACGGTATGGGCGAGATTTTTAGCGACCTTCATGGGTATACTGTGGGGAGATTTTGGTTAGTGGGTATAGGTATAGCGAGTACTACCGTGCCCGTCGCACCGATTGCCATCCTAGTGCCGACCCACGTCTTTGGGTCCTTAGCCCAAGCCGACCCAATGGCCTCACAGTGTCTTTGTGTTAGCACATGGCCTCATGAGCCAGCAGGCGAGGCCTACCCATTTAGCATAAAAATCGAAAAAATAGAAAAGTTGAAAAAAATCATAGAAGGTTGAAAAATGTAGAAAAATTGGAAAAATCTAGAATAATTAGGAAAACTCAAAATAATATAAAAACTTTTTAAAAGTATATGCGGGCCTAAATGGACCGTGATTGGGCCTTAATGTGCCAACCTAGCTCGTAAGCAGTAATATGTCGTGCAAGGTCTTTGGTCTAAGAACGAGCCGATCGGATGGGTCGTCTTGGCTCGGCCCATTCTGACCAAGCTGTGCCAATAGTGGCGGGACCACAGGCCATTTATCTGCATGACCTATTTGGCAATCTCTTATATTTTCCGTAGAGGAGAGGCTTATACATGTGTGGTATGAGAGAATTGCTAAATCAGTGGAGCTAAATGAGGATAAAAATTAATCATCACGAAGCTCTTTTCCAATGGTTTGCAAATGTTTAGTGTTAGGGTGTCATTATTTAAGAAGTTTGAAGTTAATTGCCCTTCTAAAATACGTATATTACTTTAGTTGATGATTAATAATACATTTCTCAAAGTGATTTTTTGTTCAAAAACTAATAAAGCTTAAAATGATAATCAAAGTAATAGTCGCCATGTGGATGATTTTTCTTTCTTTTCTATGGGAACCTGAATCTATGTAGCCAAATTGCTTGGTAGATATTTCTAAGGATTTTGAAGAAACAAATCATTCGATCATTTGCATGGCACATGGCTAAACTATCCTAAATGTATGTCTCCATCATCTTGATCCGGTTTTCTCATGGACAACATCTCACTCTCACAAGTTATTTCTCTGAGCAATCTGAAAATATTTGTTGTGCTTTAAAGGATGGATGTTTTAATTCAAATGAGACATTTATCAAGAATGTCATCTATAAAGTTCTTACATTATAGATATCTTATAATACAACTGAAATTCACGGTGGACAAGACTCAACATAAAACAATTGTTTATAATCTGATTTATTTACTAGCTTGCGAGATATGCTCCGCTTGATGTGTGTATAAAAGAATATTGTACTTCATTATATAGCTTAGGATCCTATCTACTAATATTGTACTAGGATTGTCTTTGCAGCATACGTGCACCCTACTAGTCATATATAAAAACTGAAAGCTGGATTAGACCTACTTTTGCAATTTATTCTGAGAAAAATTAGCTATTTGTTAAACGGCCTCTTATAAAAAAACTATAACTACTTTTCAACAAAAAAAAACAACAAACAGTTTTTTTAAAAAGCTATAGCTCCCCAAATAGCCCGCTAATGGCCCAGCTCAGGCAGCTGCGTGATGAGTTTTGGGACACAGCTCCTCACTATGGTGGTCGGAAAGGTATTTCTCTCTTGTTTTTATTGGGTGTCTTCACATCTTTTTTGCCGCGTGTTAAAATTTTAATAAAGCAAGATTCAGCACCCTTTTTCTTCTTAGATGCACAATTAGCTGCTCTCATTGGACATATATGTAATCCTTGCACTTACCAGTTGAGCCTTGTACAGAAATTTGAGATGCTCTTCGTGCTGCGTCAGAGGCTGATGTAGCCCTTGCACAGGCAATTGTGGACAGTGCAGGCATAATTGTTTCTAACGCTGACCTGATTCTCTGCTATGATGAAAGAGGTTCGGTTTTCTGCCCGATTCTTTTGTTGTTTTATTCCTTTAACATGCCTTCAGGTTATTTAATACAGTTATTAACATTTCAGGTGCTAAATATAAACTGCCCAACTATGTTTTGAGTAAACCAACCAACCTGATCCAGGACAGTTGAAGAGCAGCCGTACAAAGACCTACTGATGTAAAAAACTGTAAATGACTCGGATGCTAAAACAACCCCTTGCTCTGAGTGTCCAGATAATTGGAGCATGCTTGATAAAAGATTTCAAGCAATGCTTCAGCTTACAATTTTTCCCTAGCCTTAGCATACTGTGTTCTCCTCTATCTTTTGAGTCTCAACTGTCTTCCTATGCTTAGATAAAGTTTTTGATAGTATTCCCTCTATTGGTGCTACTGTAAACACGAGTCTGCTACTCTGGTTAGAAATCTTTGTATGAGTTAGAAACTTAGAACGATGCTTTGATATTTCGTTATCATGATACAAGTTGGGCGTATGGTATACATTTCGGAAGAAATGTCACATCTTACAGTGGGTTCTGTTGCCTTGCCTCTCATGCGTGAAGTTGTTGGTTTACCGTTTGTAGTGTTGCCATGCATTATCTGATCCAGTGGCGGATCCAGAAAGAAATTATAGGTGGGGCAAACTTGAAGTATATACACGTATAGGTATAAATTTGTTGGGCTATGCCCTACCTATAGGCCAAATTTATTGGTCTATACAGTATATACACATCTGGGTATAAGAGACCTTGTAAATTTTAGGTAGGGCAGCAGCCCAACCTGTCATATTGTTGGGTCCGCCCCTGATCTGATCTGACAATGCAAAATAAGAACTGTGACAGGTAGGAAGAATTTATGATGGAAACATCCGATGCTAAAAGTACTTTATTACATGATGTCTGATCACACTGGAAAGTTTTGGAAGGACGATGTAACGCAGCCATCCATGCTAGTAATAGTGTAATGTTATATATATGTTCATGACCTGGTGTTGATTCGTCTATTGGTATGGCATGAAGTTAGAGATTGTGGCCCGACTGAAGGCCTCCTCCATGGCCCCTCGTCATCGCCAGTAGGTCCAGGACTACCTCACCGTCTTCGGCGATAACGTCCTGCCTCTTACAGAGCGCAAACCGGCACACGGGGCAGTTGTCCCGCCCTTCACCTCTGCTTCTGATTGGTCGCTGCCATCCCCATCACCGCCCACATCACCGCTTCCTCCTTCCTTCGGTGATGGTGGCGTGGCCGCTATCGTGAGCAGTCACGTCCTCTGACCAGGATCAAATGTGGACGGTCGTGGCTCGGTGATGTTGAGGCCGGCGGCGCGCGGATCTGCAAGAGAAAGACCATCGAGGACCACCATGGTTCCGTCTCCTCGCTGACACAACGTCCTTGCCGCCACTCACCCCTGTGTCCAGTCCACGTAACGTGTTCTACCCAGCTCCGCTCCTTTGCAAATCTGTTGCTCTCCAACCATACATATGAATCTGTGGTTCCTCAGTCTGCAGATGAAATGAATCATTAACAAATGGAATTAGATGTTTATCTGTTGCTCTTTAATCACACATGGATCTATAGTTCCTTGGTACGAGAACCAAGTGTATGTAACATCCCCAAATGAAAGAAATGAGAATTCGAATTATAAATCTGAATTATGGCCTTAAATTGAATTTTATTTGTTTTGAGGTTTTCTTTGAATTCATGTTACTTAAGAAAATTTCTTTTACTTGCCAAGAATTGATATCTTAACTCTAAATCTCAAAACCACATGAACATAAAATCTGGATAAAATATAATTAAATCCTAAAACACCTTCAAGTCATCCGTACAAAGTTTCAGGAGAATTTGAATTGAATTGATGCATTTGGAAAATTGAAAACATCAACATTTTAATTTGAACATGGAGCAATGTCATAATTTTGTAGAAATAAATACAAATTATCATGCTTTGAAAATTTTATGGAAATATCTTTAAACTATAATATTATACAGAAAAGGTTTCAAAATTTTTAACCTCATTTGTAGCCTCAGAAAATTCTAAAACAGAAAAGTCATAATTGTAACAGTGGCCTTGTCAGAAATTTTTAAAAATTATAGAAGAATGATCTTGGTTTTAAATTTTTATGGAAGTCTATATATTCTCTGAGGACCCTTCAAAAAATTATCAAAAATTCACAATAACATTTGGTTGTTCAATTTAATCCTCAACCAAACTCTGCTCAAAAACCAAATTTCTAGGGAAAGAGGGACTGAGAACCTGAGAGAGCAGGTTGGGTGATTACGAGAATGGTGGGAGGAGGCTCAGAGCCCGAGGGGATGTCGTTTTCATTACCGAGGTATGTATTTATCTCTTTTTTTCTTGTTGTTTTTCTTCTATTTACGTATGGATTTAGATGTGCATAGAAGTAAAGACCATGTTTATATCAATTTAACTTAGTTTTTTAAGTCCACTCTCCATTTTCATTCACGGTGTACCTGCTTGATCTCCAGGATAAGGCCGGAGCACCTCCAGGCAGATGGCGCATGCCTTCTCCTCTCCTGCGTTTCCTCGCAGTCTTGTGTGTCTTGACTTTAAAAGTTGCCCAAGACCACCCTCTTGATCGAAGGCAGTCTGCTTCCGTGTGTTGGAGACTTGGAGTGTTTGCAGGGTGATGGATGCATCATGCATGCATGGGTTCTTCATCCTGCAAAGGTGTTGTTATATATGCTTCTCTTGGAACCGCGTGGAAATGTGGAATCGAGAATTTTCTGCTTTGATTACTAGTGATCTTTGATGCACACGCATAAAGCGAGCATTTGATTCCTAAGAGGTGTGATTAACATTGTCTTATAACGAAATGCGCATCTGGTGCTTGAGGTCTTATGCGAGAATGAGGGTTGGCTTAAATGTTTGAGGCTTGCTGGCTTATACGAGAAGGCTCTGGAGAGAGCTGGTTCCATACAGACAACATTTGGTATCTCAGTGAGCGATATCAAATATTCCAGTGACGGTGACTCTAACTCAAATTAATTTTATTTAATTCTTCTTGTGTTATTAATTTATTATCTTTACTAATGACTACAATATTTTTATTTATTGCATGTTATACAAAGATTTAGATGATAGAAGGTTTTAGAGATGATGATTTTTATTTTCTGCTTTTGTAATTATTCATTCTTGTAAACATCATGTAAATTTAAATTTTTGATTAATACATTTCTTTCAATTAAACAACTCTGTAATATTTAATATATGCAATGAATCAGAGTAGATTTATTAAACTTGATGACTGATGAATCAATGTAAATGACTGAGTTAAGGTGAATAAATTTTTACGGTTGTTTCATATGTAATCCTTGCACTTACTTTAAACTCACTACAGAAATTTGGGTTGTGTTAGAAATCACTCACTGATTTCCTCTATATCTTGTTAGAAATCACTTACTGATTTCCTATATTTCTCACTAGGGAATCACATCCTCTCTTGTGTTCCTCACAAACACATGTATGCATACGTATAGGAGTATGGACTCACACCAAAACTCAAATGTTAGTTCACATCAGGTGCTAGTTAAATATAGCTCATGCATACAATTTTGGCAACCAATCCTGGCCATAACTCATCGATACCAATCCTCCCTAATCATGCATTACTTCCTAATTATGCATTTCTTCCAACATACAGGCAACGCAATAACTCACTCCATTCCAATCAACTATTAAAACAAGATTATTTCCAACAGGATGCCTTCCGATTTAGAGCTGCATCAGAGGCTGCTGTAAATCTTACAGGACTCTCTGCTGTGATGAAAGAAGCTGGATTTTCCATCCGAGTTTTTGCTCTCTGTTATTTTGAACTCCTTACAAATCTGTTCAGGTTTCAGTTGCCATAATATAAACTGCCCAAGCAGTATGTTTTCAGTGATCAAGTAACTAGATTTTGGATGGCAGAAGAAAGCCATGGTAGAACTGACGTAAAATCTGTGTGACTTCAGATGCTAAATGGTTGCCCTTCCTCCGGTGTCAAAGGTAATTGGAGCATATGCATGATGTAATTTTTCGGGCATGCTCTCTTCCGTGGATCCCGACTCCACCTCTCTCCATCTCCCCTACCGCCGCCGCCTTTAATCCCGAGCGCCGCCGCCGCCTGATCTACGTCCTCCGGCCCTCGGCCTCCCTATGCAACCCAACTTCCTGGTGCAGCTTCCCCACCGAGCGCCTCGGCTGAGCCCCCACGCCATCGTCACCTTGGCTTCGCACCGCCGCCGGGATCCGGCCGTCGGCATCGGAATCGGGGACGCGAGGCCGGTGAAGGAGCTGGGGATGGCACTGCCCGACCCAAGGCGCCAAGGCGGCGCGCGGCAAAGCAGCCTGCTCCGGCGGCGCCGAGGGAGCGTACGCGTCGGAGGCGCTTTAGAAGCTGACGTGAGAGACGCGGGAGGTGGTGCGGGGCTCGAGACGGCCACCGGGGGTATCAGCGAGCTGGACGACGAGGCGATGATGGAGAGGAGTTCGTGAAGCAGTTCGAGGAGTTCGTTGGGGCGCAGGTATAATTACTTTAATATGTGAGGTCAGTAGAAATTAGAAACGGTATGAGATAATTTAGAGAATGCGAGAGCGATAATGCTCAGATTATGCTGGTAAAAAATGTCATGCTGAAATCCAATTGATGCACTTTGAAGGGATGGAAAATTAGGATGTTGTACTGGTATAGAGAGATTCGTTAGTTTAAGATTCTTTTCTTGAGAAAGCTAATGAAGTTAACTTAATGCTTGATGTTAGAATGCAGTTAGTTTATCTTGTGTTTATAAAATTATGAACCAATTGCTTTATGTTCTTTGTCTTTCCCAGGATATGGACTCCATTGTTGAAACAATGATGCAGCAACCTTTGTCCAAGGACATTCTTCATGAACCCAAACCCAGAGATTATATACTATACACCTATTACTGACTCAATGTTGTTATATCAAGTCTTGCACACAGTTAATGTACAGTTGCACACTGCGTGCTGCTAATGCAGCAGGCCAGCAGCTGCATATGTTTCTATTGATTTGTGCCATTTTTGTCTTTCACAGCTTACTCCCTCTATTCTGGCTTTTTAATCCGGGGAGGAACCTGCTGAGCACAATGTTGAAGACCAGTTTTTGGTAGCTTTAGGACACAGGATTCTTGAATTGGCTGAGAAGTTGGAAGACTTTGATTTAATAATGCTTCCTAGCTGAGAAGGTTCTGATATGATTAAAGTGGGTTGTTCCACACATATTGCTATAGTTGCCAGCCTCTTGCTCGGTTCCATGGCCGAATTGGCGGTGGCAGTCCCTGGCGCTGCCACCCCACACGGCGCAATGCCCAAATGAAGTTCTACAAGTGGGGAATTCCCTGAGAACTCTGGATTTGACAAACAACAAGATAGGTAATCAGATTCATGTAGTTATTTATTCCATTTAGGTTGCAATGGACATTAATGGATCACAAGTGAATAAAAGCTCTTTCATATCTTGTAATTTGCAATGTTTGTGTTTGATTTTCTCTACTTTGCTGGTATGTAGTTAGCAAGAAACTGGTTGGAAGTTGCCTGTTACTTTCTTTATTTTATAAGCACAGCAGTATCATGTGCGAGTACACTTTTCTGCGCACTTCTTTTTTTTTCTTGGTTCTGTGAGCTAGTGCATATATTTGGAGCAAAACCAACTGATTCTCTTTTATGTTGCAGTTAAGATTCCCCAGGAAGTTGGCAGATTTGTGAACATGCAAAGACTTGTAAGAGTTCTTGTTGGTAGAAGTCACCATGGATTATCTGATTAGAGATGTGTATTTCCATGCTATGATTCTTCTTTTATCTCTGTTCTTTTTTCGAATAATGGTGGCTTGATAGTGAACTATGTTGTCTCTTTTTGTTCCTGTAGGTTTTGGCTGGTAATTTGATTGAAAACATTCCAGCTAACATTGGATTCCTGCGGAACCTTAAAATCCTCACACTTGACACTTGACAGAAATAGGATATCTATCTTGTATGAAGAATGTTAGTTCCTATGATCCTATCTATCTTTCTATCAGAATAGAAGTGAAACATGCAAAATGTTATTATATGTTTACATGACGACGGTGACCTTATATGTTGAGCACAAAGTGTACTAAATACATTATAATAGGGACATTCTTCAAAATGGAATGATGGAACTAATGTGTAAAGTGTAAATGTTGGATATTGATGTGAAACTCTATTTTATGTTGTGCTAATTGCTTGTTACACCTATCTATTTCTTCCTTTCTTTAGTAAGAAAGGGTTGTTGCTGGTGTTTGCGTACTATTCGACTAACTACCCGTTATCCGTATTGTACCCGGTATCCGTTTTCTACCCGTTCGTAAATATCCGGTATCCGTATCCTACCTGATTTTTTAGTACCCGTATCCGTATCTGTATCCAAAAAAATAATTAGGGTACGATATAGGATGACCTACGACCTGGTCGTATCCAACCCGTTTTCACCCCTATCTGTGACAACACAAAAAATAATTTTGATAAAACATGCATCCAATGCTACTATTATTATACCATCTATATTGTCGGATACCACCAAATTACTTTTAAACTCTTGCTGCCTTAGCCCTTTAAGAGAGGTGCTTTCATGTTTTTTCTTTTGATAGTTGCACAAATATTAAATCATGAATCAATGGTAGATGGTGATTACTTACCTCTTTATTTGTTTTAAGATTTATACAACTTGTATTGGGAGGGAAAGCATTAAAGCATTGCTCACCCTTTAAACATTTGGTACCTCTTGGTACTAAGTCGATAGATATCTTGGTACCTCTGAAGGATGTTAAAAAGTCTATTTTATTAGAATCTGACTGACATGAAGTTCTCACAGCTGAAGCCTGAAGGCCTACTCCATGGTCCTTATCATTTCTAGTAGACCACAGCCTGTGCTGGTGTCTTCACCATCGTCATCTTTGACCATTGCCACCTTGAACTTGTCGTCGGTTAACCCCGACCCGGCTTGCCACGCCGTTACCGTCGGCGTCGCCCTCGGGGTTGTGTTCGCCATACCGGAATGCGTTACACTGGATGAAGTCATCATCCACGTCAGGAAAGTATGCATTCCTGACGAAGACACTTTTCACCATTACTACTGGAACAGATGTTAATCATGGTGACTAATGACATGGCTTGCACGAATGAAATATAAGCGGTGCTTCAATGTTTTTTTTCCTTGTACAAATTATACAAATTTTAAAGTAAGTGAAGAGGTAAATAATTATTACCTACTATTCATTTATACTTTAATATTTATGCAATTATAAGCAGTTCCCTATGGAAAGGAGGAGCAGAAGAATGCGACGCTAGATGCTAAATATACCCGCCGAAGTCGAGGTTGCCTTCGCCTCCCATAGTCCTGGATCAAAAAATACAGGAAAAGTAATTGGTGTTTGGATGAGGCACAGGGAAATCACAACAATTTTTCCATCCAGTGTGAGATCGTATTTTGTCCTATGAAATCATATGAAAGGAATAGTGATCCTTAGGATTTGAAAGGGTGACTTGACTTCCTAAGTTAATGAATAGTACCAATTCCTATAGGAATTGGATCCCTCTATTTTTCCTATGAAATTCTTTCAACCCAAAGAGGCCATAAAGTATACACACAGTACACTAAACGACGTATGGGATGCTAGTTCTTTATAGGATGATTCTATCGTGTAGGTCAGGGGAGCCCCAAGTTCTATCCTAGTTCTTCCCTCTTACAACTTTCGAACTACCGGTTGATGCTGACTCTTCAGTAAAGATCCGCAGCTAAGGCCCTGTTTGGAAGCAATGTATTTTCATAGTTTCTAAGTAATACTATGGTTAAATCATGGTATTTTATACCATAAGGTGTTTGGTTATCATGTCAAAAACTCTGTATTAAAAACTATGGTTTAGTAGATACCATGGTATTTTTGGAGTATTTGAAACTCCACCCCAACCTAAAGTTTTTATGGTTTTAGCTAGCTTCTTGCCTATTTCCACTCAAATACCATGGTTTGTGATGTTGCATCCAAATAGTTGGTAGTTCCAAAGAATACCATGGTTTCAAAGGGGTTTGGTAAAACCATGGTATTCATGACAAAACAATTACAAACCATAGTATATTAAAACCATAATTTTGAAAAACTATGCTTCCAAATAGGACCTAATTTGTTATCTTGTCTTACTTACTACCTCTATCTCCATAAATGAAAACGGGAAATGACAATCCGTTGATCTTGCCGCATAATTACATATGCCAATCGAAAATAACGAAAGCAGTTGCCCTCATGAAATTTTCGCTGTTAAAAATTTGTAGAGAGAAAAATATATACCCGATCAAAATCGTTCAAGTCATCCGTCACGCTCAATAGGCACTAGGGTGAAATCGGTCGGTACTACCCGACGGCACCCGACCGGTTTAGATCGGGTTATGGAAAACCCGATTTTTGGTACCCGTCAGGTCGGGTTCGATTCGGGTATTACCCGTTCGCGTCTGGTCGGGTTCGGGTCGGATATGGGACGGGTGATACCGAAATTTTCGGTTCGGGTTCGGATACCCTATCGGGTATCCGTTTTCTCCCGATAGCAGCTGAGCTTTCAGAGGATTCGATGATATGGTCTTCCGTCACTCCAGATTTTGTGAGAATTTTTCTGTACAATGGGTTATCAGTTATATTTATACTGTAGAAATTTCGGTTTAAAATAATTTTCACATATTTTATTAAAATTCTGACAATGTGCTCTGCACAATTTTCTGATTTCTGAATTTGATTTATCAGACAATATAAATATTTTCAGATATTTTTGAAACTTTATTTTTCAAATATATTTGAGTAAAGTATTATTATGTAAAATTTAAAGCTCAATATATTTCTCCAGGATTTTATAAAAATTCTGACATTACATTTTACAGAATTTACTAGCTTCTGTTTTTGAATTATTTGGAGCCATATCCAACCTGTTAATTTCTTGATATTGTTACCAGAGGTAAATAATGTATTAAGGGTGCTTTGGTAAATTTTCCAGCTTAAGATAAATAGCGAATATTTTTCATTAATTCGGATGATACACTGTTTCTAGTCAAAGTTGATCTTTTCCAATATTAATAATTTTTACCATGCTGTAAAAATAAAATTCACCAGGTAAAAAGTTTACCTGGGGGTTTAAAAATTTTAATATAAATTTTTCAAGATTTTACTTTTACCTTTTTACTATTATCCATTCATCAATTCACTTTACTGATTTTTCTTACATAGCACAATTCCAATGAAAATTCAAATAAAACCAATAATACCAAGAAAACTCAGAAATAATAACATTCAAATTCAAAATATTTATTTTTATTTAAATGCATTTTTCGGGATGTTACACCCAAATTCAAACATCATTATACCGTAAATATTCCTTTAGGTGATTTTGTAGGCTTTTGGATTTTTGTATGCATCAAAATCTCTGAACTTACATATAGTTCAGTAACTACTTAAATGATAATTATTACTCTCTGGTATCTACAAGATTAAAATTTTACAGCTGCTGATGGACTATTTGTGTAAATGGACTTTATGTTAGACTTTATGTTTGAATTATTTGTATTTGGTGTATTTATGTTAGGATTATGTCTCCGATTATGTATTAGTTAGGACTTTATGTTTGAGTTATTTGTACTCCGTGTATTTGTGTTAGGATTATGTCTCCAATTATGTGTTAGTTAGGTTATTTTCATCGTATGCTTTAATTTATGTATTTTATATGCTACCCGATTTAGTATCCGGTATCCGTTCACTATCCGTCCGTATGATACCCGATTACCGTTTTCTACCCGACTATTAATATCCGTATCCGTTCCGACTATCCGACCGTATTCTAGTCTTACCGTATCCGATCCGATATCCGACAAAATAAATTAGGGTAGGATATGGGATGATCCCTATCCGATCCGTATCCGATCCGTTTTCACCCCTAATAGGCACGCTGTTGTAGCTCTCGTCCGGCTGGCGGTCGGCCATCTCGCCGGCTGGGCGGCCACCGGACAGTCTTGGTTCTCAGGTGAGATGAGTGTTTGCAAGGTGAGATGTGTTCTTCCTCCTGGGGGGGTGCATGCCGATATATGTGCCTATCTGTTGGAAGAAATTTCTGATATCACATAATATCCTCGTCGCATTCGAATATGTTATCACATAATATTCTCGTCGCATCCGAATATGTTATCACATAATATTAGCCACAAAAGCGAGAATAATATCGCAACCACTTTCTCAAGCTCCTGGGTTTGCCCCCACTCCATGCATATATATATATATGGCCCTCTATCTGAAGTGGTGTGATGAACGTTTCTGCCTTTCTGGTAACGAAGTGCATATATATATATATCTAGCTAGCTAATTAAGGATGATGCGTGACATTCTGCACTGGCAGAAATCAGTTCTGCATCTGTTAGGAAGATTAGTACAACGTGATATACTGAATTCATCCTGTATTTCTGGTTTTGTTCGAAATTGATATGTGCTACTCGCCTTTTATGATTCTATTAGGTGTGTTTGGTTGGTGGTATGAGGTTGAATGGGATAGGATGATTCTGTACCATTTAGTTTTATTATTTTGGGTGAATGAAATGGTTCGATATCTCTAGGAAATATTCCTTAAATCTGTATCCCACCATCTATGATGAATCGGTTCCATTCAAACAACCAAACACATGAATGGCTTTTTTTCTTGAACCATCTCATACATGTATCACTTAGTACAAGCAACCAAACACACCATTAGACCCTGTTTGTTTGGGCATTTTTACCAACTTAAAAACTAGAAAGCTAAAACCTAAACAAACGAGTAGCTTTTTTATCTGAGCTTTTTAAAAGTCATAAGCCTTCATATAACTAAAAGCTAAAAGCCATTGGAGAGGGTTTTTTTTTTGCTTATTGATGGTTGGTTTTAGACTAATAACACTAAATTTAGGTAAAATTACCCATCTCTATCATGTACAAAAGCTATCAGCTTTTAAGTTGTTTAAGCCAAAAAATTGGCTTTAAACTATAAACAAAAAGGCTAAGCCTAAATAAATAGGGCCTTAATAATAATGGAGATTTTTAAGGTGCACATCATATCTATTTTGAGAGATCCAATGGTTGATATTACTATTGCTACCTAAGAGCATCTCCAATAGTCAAGCCTTAAAATAGAGTCCTATACCTCAAAATAGGATCTAAACTAAAAAAATTAGGACCCAAGATAGCTATTGACTCCAACAATTAGACCCTAAATCTCCAATCCTTCATTCATCCCTGCGTCTTCACGACGAGAGGACTCCTCACCTGATGGTTCCCGTCGGACCAAACAATGGCGTCGAACGTGTAGTTTGCGGCCACCGCGGCGTCCCTCACCGCGAAGCTTACCTGGAACTCCTTCTCCTGGCCCACGCTCCCGAACGCCAACGTCCTAGGCGTCACCGTCACCTACTGCGCCTCGGGTTCGAGACGGCGGCGGCGTGTCGTGCCCGGCAGCCGACATTCTTGACCTGTGCCGCACCGTCATCGTCGGGCTGGCGGTCGTACTGATGATGGAAGGGTAGTTGAGGTCTGGATCTTTGAGGGCACCGGGCACTGATGCGGCGCCTCATTAAAGTGCTCTATCGATAGGGCCAGAGAGGAGTGTTGCTAAATATAGCAACATGGCTCCGAGTCCTAAACCTATTTTGATAATTTTTCTCAAAATACAACCTCTGTTGGAGTGCTTTTTTCTATCAAAGCCCTATAATTACAATTAGCAACCTATTTAGGGCTCCCCTTGGAGATGCTCTAAGAGGCAATAGGCCATCTGTTGCCATTCCAAGGCTAAGAAAGACTTGGGAGCTAGTAGGGATCTGATGTAGGATAGGAATTTTCTCATCGTACGCTCTCTCTGCTGTCCATACCATCGGATCTCCTTCTCGGACATGTGCAATATATTACCCCGATTGCAGCGAAGTATAAAGTGAAATGCAATAGAAACCAGTGGATCACAATATGAAGGATCGAGATGGCGAACGAGAGGGGGGTGAATGGTCGCAAATAAATTTTCCCCAAAATACTCCAACTAAAACCGAGAAAAGATCGCATAAGGAAATCGTGAAAAACCATAAAAACCGAACGACTAGACAACTATGTGCATCCCTAGTTTACATGAATATTATCCATAAAATATGTGAGGATTTTTCAATCACAATCCTGGTTGTCAAGTGTCCAAAAGAAAGAGGAATCAATTCAAATACTTCTTTTCTAAAAGAGATCAAGCCAAAACACAAAAGTCTCTTTTAGAAAAGCAAAAGCAGATATTTCCAGAATCTGTCTTTAATTTGAATAGGAGGTTGGTGGGTTTCTGCTGCTCACAAAATTATGAGAAATTTTCTCCCTATGAGAAGATGAATCGTGACGCTCTCCACCAAAATTCAGATCAAAAAGCCAAGTAGAAAAATCATCATAAATCTATGAACACAGACAGTCAGAAACTTCGGGCAGAAAATTTGGGGCTCGGTTTTCACTTCATAGCACCCAAACGGTGAAACCAGTGGACTCCAAACTTTTTCTACAGATGGGTATAGGAGTCCCACAATCTCCAACAAGAATCACTCAATAAGGATTTTTCTAGATTTTTCTAAAAATCAAAGACTAACTGCTGCGCGAAAAATAAGTTCTGGACAGAACTGGAACTTGAAAGAAGAGATGATCTCTACTCAATCAAAGAGTGCAAAAGAGATGTAAAACCATATGAACACACTCAAAATATCCAAGATCAGCATTTAGAAGGAGGGGAGGCAAATCCAAATTGCATGAATGTAGATTGCGGAAAGTAAATGCGTAATGTAAATGCTGAATTTAAATTGCGTAAAGTAAAGACATAATGTAAATGCAGAATTTAAATTCACAATGATGCAAAGAAATTTCTTTGTATTTCTGGTGGGAAGGTTTACAAAGCCTCACTTCATGTGGGTAAAGCTCAAAGGAGCAACTCAAACCTTCAAAGGGAGGAGGCCACCCCTCCACCCCTATTTATACAACTCTTGGGTCACCTACCACCCTTGGATGAGTCCCTCAACCCTAGGACACTCATCTAAGGGCTAGGATTAACCCACTCACACAGCCATGCAAGGGCTAACCCAAAACCCACACACATACCGGGTTTTCTTGCAGTTTTCAAAGCATACTACCTAGACCCGCTAACCTATCAACTAGACCGCAATCCGACGGCCCTCATTGATCCACGCGCATCTAGCTAGCATCATCTCCTTTCCTTGTCTTCTTGGCTTGCCGGACTCGTCTCCGATCATCTTCCGGCGATCTCCGACCGTCTGGACCTCCGGCGCTCCTCGCCTAGTCCGGTCATCCTCCGCCTCACCATGACCTAGCAAATCGCCTGCAACCATCAAAGACAAGGAAAAACCTTTCACATAGCAATGCCCACAAATATTTTCAATGATTATCCCACAATCATTAATCAATCATAATTAAGCCCAATGGTCGGTGCTCTTTTGGCCGGTAGCACTAGGAAAAACAACCAACACTCAAATTGCTTCAATTTGAAGATCCAATTCAAATCAAACTCAATTTGAATCAAACCAAGCTCAACACTTGTCAATTATTCATCACACACAAGGATAAACCTCCACATGGTCTTTCAATCTCCCCCTTGATGAGTATATTGACAAACACATGAAAAGGCATAAGTTTGAGTTTGAAGGAGAAGAAGAAAGCAATTTGAATGCAAAGCCAAACTCGGTCCAGAGAGAAGGAAATAATATCATGACCAAGTTGGCTAGAAAGATTTTTAGAGCAATATAAAAGAAAGAGCAAGTTTTCCACAAAAGCTCTAAAATATCTAATAAAACTCACAATGAACACTCGAATATGCTTATGATCATAAAAATTTGCAATTGTCACAAAGATCATATGAATCAAGGTGGATTAGAATTTTTCCTTTGAAGATGCCTTTTCTACATTTTCTCCCCCTTTTGGCAATATAGGCATCAATAAGTCAAAAAAAAATTTTTTTTATCCCCCTTTGAATATGTATGCATGAGATGCAACCTAAGGAGCTTTGAAGATTATCCAACTGATCATAATGACAAGATATGACACCAAGCTAATCAATTTAGAAAATGACTAAACTTGGATGTCTCTAAGAACAAATTCATTTTGCTCACAAGCTTTGTTTACAAGATTTTATTTTAACAAGATTGGAACAAGTGCAAAACTTAGCAAAAGTTTCAAAGCTAGAAGCAAACACCACTCATAGGATCAAATGGAAAACCTAGAGTTCAACCTACTCAACACTTTGGGAAATCTAGAAGTGCATACAAGGTCCTTGAGCTCATTTTCTATATAATCGACTTTTGCCTTAGTATTTGAAAAGACATAGCGGGGTGCAAATGTTTGACATAATTTGTATTCTTTACCCACATATGTTTTTTTGTTTATTTGCATTTTTCAAGAGTAATTGACTCATGCCATCTTGACCATCTCAAGAAGAACTCTTAAGAGGATGGTCTTGGTCATACGATGCATTCCAAGTTCATCCCAAGTGCAATGGGAGGCGGTCTCGTGAATGCAAAGTGTTGAGATCAATTTTGCACAAAAGAGTCAATTTTGTTTTCATTTTAGCACATATGAGCAATTGGAAGGACTCAAGTATGGATCAAGCTAGTTTCACCCAAGTTGCTATAGGGACTCTAGAGAACTCCAAAATTTCACAAATCATGGTAAATACCTCTAGAGACGAAACTTAGTAAGAAAAAGCAACATGTTTCATCAAGTTTTTCAGTTAAAACTTTCAATTTTCAAATTTTAACAAGCTTAGCATGATGGATGAACTTGGACAACCTGAAGCTAGTGATTTTCTTCAAAAGATGTAGCAAGGTGCATTACATGAAGATTGAGTCAATTGCATAATAGACAAAGCTCATAAAATGAAAAATCAAGTCTATATGCAATGAATGAGACAGATTCTTAAACTCCCCTCAACATGTGACTCCATTTTAAGCACAAATCTGGTTCAAATTGAGTTATTAGCAAGATTAAGCTCAAGAAAGGTCGAAAAGAACTCAATTAAAGCCGAAACACAGAATGGAGGGAAGAAGTCAAGCTATGAACTGGGTGACTATAGAGTATAGAAAGATAGCGAGAGAACACTAGGCTCAAACTCGCTCTCATCTTCCCCAATGATGACAAAGGAAAGCTAGCTCTCAAACTCCGACCGAGGAGCAAACACAGACCTGTCTACCGGGGGCCCAACACTGCTAGACCTACAAGGCGTGAGTGAGCTCAGCCGAGAAGAAGAAGAGAATAGCATCCTAAAGCATAAGATGAGAGGTCCATGCCGAGGCATGCCGAAGTCTAGGTGAAGTGAACTCGAGAACTCTAGAAAAGAAAACCCATAGCACCGAACAAGACAAAAGAAGCGGAAAAAGCTGGAAGAAAATATATACATATAATACATAAAGTACAAACCAGCTCCCCTCACAATAAGCCGTAAGGACACACGACACCAAGCTCACTCCTCGGGGCAACAAACCTAGAGCTATCCAAAGGCTTGGTAAAGATATCGACCAACCGGTGGTCACTCTCCTGGCTGAAGCACTATGTCTCCTTTCTCCACATGGTCTCTAAGGAAGTGATATCTAATATCAATGTGCTTGGTAAAGTCTTTGCTTTTGGTTCTTAGCAATGCAAATAGCGAAGTGTTATCACGAAAAAGTGGAACACTCTCTATCTCTAACCCAAAGTCCCAAAAGTCGATCTCATCGAGCACAGCTCTGACAAAGCTCGGCTGCAACAACATACTCGGCCTCGGCGGTGGGTATGCGACTCGGACCGCTTCTTAGATGACCAAGAAACAAGAGAAGTGCCAATGAATTGGCAAGTGCGAAAGTGCTCTTCCTATCTATCCTCTGACCACAAAGTCGCATCGAAAAAGGCTCTAAGAGATAGACAAGAAGAAGAAGAGTACCAAATACCATAATCAATGGTAGCACGAAGGTACACTGAAGATCGCTTCACCGCTGGCGATGAGAGACGCGAGGAGAAGCTCGAATCGGCGCACATACACACGACAAAGTGTATGTCCCACATGAGGATGAAGATACAAGAGTGTAACATCCGAAAATCCTAAAACAGTGGTAGTGTAATATGGAAAGTTTATTGTGAATATTTTTGGATTTTCTGAATATTGGTTGCTTTATTTGTATTTTCTTGGATTTTGTGTTGCAAGAAAAAGTAAACAAATGAGCAATAAAGAATGGAAAAGAGAAAAGGCAAAAATGTAAAATGTAAAAATTTGGAAAGATTGCCATGAGGACCATGAGTATATAAATAAATTATTTTAGCCATAAAATGATATTTCATACATGGAGAAATGAAGGAATAAAATAAAGAGTCAACTTTTAAATCAAAACAAAGCATTGTCAGAATTTATAAAATATTTATAAAACTCAAATGGAGCTGAAAATTTTATCATGAAACTCTCAGTGCAATATAAATCTTGGGTTAAAATTTCATAAATTAATAATATAATTTATGACCTTTCCAAATTTAAAACAGAAACCTAAAAATCTAGAAATTGCAATGTCAGAATTTTCATAAAATAATGGAAGCATATTTTGAGCTGAAAATTTTACAGTAGCATTATGAGACCAAATACTTTAGAAAAACAAAATTTCAAAAATAATAGACTTAAATTGATCTCAATCAAAAATAGGAATCGAAACAAGAAATTGGGAGTAATCACTGTTGTCAGAATATTATCAATTTTTCGGTAATCCATTTTAACCTCAAAATTTTACCAGGCATCAAAATCTATTCAAAGACCTTTCAAATTTACGTTTTAAAATCCCCCTTTTTTTCAAACCCCCTTTTTTGGGCCAAACCCAAAATTTGGGGTTTCTCCCAAAATGGCCCAAACCCGGCACCCCAAATTTCCCTTTAAAAGGTCTGGGAAATAAAAGGCCATGACCCTAGTTTCCGGGTTTCCCAATCGCCCGAAAACCCCCGAAAATTTTAAGGGGAAGGGTAAAGGGAAATCCCTAAAAAATGGGAGGGGTATTAAAAAATTTTTAAACAAAGGTTTTTTTAAGGGAAATTTTTGAAAAAAAAAAAAGGGAAAATAAAAAAAAGAAAATTTTACAGTAGCATTATGAGACCAAATACTTTAGAAAAACAAAATTTCAAAAATAATAGACTTAAATTGATCTCAATCAAAAATAGGAACATGCTTTTCCCCCCAAAAAACCCCCAATCCCCCCCCATTTTAAATTTTTTGTCACGGTTTTTACTCCTTTTAAATTTTCCTTTTTCCCTTAAAGGGAAAAAAAATTTTTTATTTTCCCAAACTTTTAGGATAACCTTTTTCCCTCCTTTTTTTCCCTCAAAAAATCCCCCTTTTCAAAAAAAACTTTTCAAAATAAAATTTAAATTCCCTTTAGAAAATTAATTATTCCTGGGAAAAATTCCCTTCCCCTAATTTTGTTTTTTTGGGGAAAACCCCTTTTAAATTTTAATCCCCTTAATTCCCGATTTTGTTTAAAAAGCTTTTAAAAGAAATTTTCCCCCTAATTCTGGGAATCCTTTGAAAGGGTTTTGTAAATTCTCTATGAAGAAATTTAAATTTTTTCCCCATTTGGGTTCTTTTCCTTTAATCCAATCCCAAATTTTTTAACCCTTAAAAGGCGAAAGAAAACCCAATTTAAATTTTTTATAGAACTTTAAAAGGAATCGAAACAAGAAATTGGGAGTAATCACTGTTGTCAGAATATTATCAATTTTTCGGTAATCCATTTTAACCTCAAAATTTTATTGGGGAAAAACCCAATTTTTAACCTTTTTTTTAATTTTTAAAATTTAAATTTTGATTTAAATTAACTTTTGTTTCATTTTTTGAATTTAAAATTTGGGTTAAAAAAAAAAATTTTTAAAATTCAATTTTTTTTTAAAACCTTCAAATATTAGAAAAATTTTTTTTAGAAAAATATGGTTGAATTTTTTAAAATTTTAAAAAAAGGAAAAAATTTTTAATTGGTGGGAAATTTAAAAAAATTTTTGATTTAAAACCCCAAAATAAATTTTGTTTTTTATTTTAAAATTTTAAAATTTGGTTCAAAAGAAAATTTTGGGTAATTTAGGGAAAATTTTATTTTAATTTTAAGGAAATTTTTATTTGATTTAAAAAAATTTTAAAAAAATTTTTTTTTAATCGTTAAAAAATTTAAATTTCAAAAAAAGGAACCCTTTTGGGGATTTTTTTGGTTTTTAAAGGTTTTTTAAAAAAGGGTTTTAAAAATTTTAAAATAAACCCGTTTTGTGGTTTTTTGCCAAAATTTCTTTTGCCCTTTTACTTTTTTTATTTTTTGGGCCCGTTTCCCATTTTTTTAAATTTTTTAATATTAAAGGTTTTTAACCCTTTTAATTTCCCCTAAACCCGGAAAAGGGGCAAAAAAATTTCTATTTTTTGGGGTAAATTGTTTAAACTTTTGGAGTTAAATTTTGAAATTAAAGGTTTAAATTTTGGGTTTTTTAAAAGTAATGTTTTATTTTTAAAGGAAATTTTCGGGAATTTCTTGGTGGGTATTGTTAAAAAGAAAATTTTTATTTTAAAAACCCGTTTTTTGGTTTAAAATTGAAAATTTTTTTTGGGAAAAAAACCCCCAAATTTTGAACCCAAAGTTAAGTTTTCAAAAAGGGAACCCCTTTTTGGGCTTTTAAGGTTTGTCAAGTCCCCGGTGAAATTTTAATTTAATTAAATTAAATTTATGGTTTTGGGGCCGGAAAAAAAAAAGTTATTTTTAAATTTCTCTGGTTTTCCCGGGAAAAAGGGGTTTTTGGGGTTTTGGGGAAAATTTTTATTTTAAATTGTTTCTTTTCTTGAATTTTTTGAAAATTTTTAAAATTTTCTTTGTTTTTTGGGTTTTTTTAATTTTTTTAGTTTATTCCTTTGAAATTGGGTTTTTTTATTTTTTTTTTTTCCTTTAACATTAAATTTTGCTTTTTAAAATGGTTACTTTGTATTTTTTTGGGGAACCCCCTTTTTTAAATTTTGGGGGGTTTATTTTTATGGGTTTCTTTTTCTTTTTTGGGGGGGGTTTTTTTTTGCAAAATTTGTTTTTTTCTTTTTTCGTTTTTAATAATTTTTATTTTTTTTTAAATTTTTTGGGTTTTTGAAATTTAAATTTTTTCCTTACCCTAAGGGGTTAAATTTCTTTACCAAAAAGGGGTAATGAACCCAGAAGTATAAAGTTAGGGAAAATAAAAATTTTTCAATTTTTTGAAATTTATTTTTTTTTAATTTTTTTTTTTTTTTTAAATTTTTTTTCTTAAAAATTCCCTTTTTAAAATTTTGGGAATTTAAAGGTTTTAAATTTAAAGGATTTAAAAAAAAATTTTAAAAAATTTTTTAAACTTTTTTTTTAGGGGTTTTTAAAAATTTTTTTTTATTTTGTTTTTTGGAAATTTGGGGCCCTTTAAAAAAATTTTTTAAAAATTTTTAAAAACGATTCCTAAAAAAAAAATTTTTCTTTTTTTTCGGCCCCCCCAAAAAAAAATTTAAAAATTTTTGGGGGGACCAAAAATTTAAAATTTTGGGGCCAAAATTTAGGGGCGGTTTCAAACCTCCCCCCTCAAAACCGGAGGGGACCAATAAATTAACCAAAAAAAAAAACCCAAATTTGGGTAATTCCTGGTTAAGGGGAAAACCCCAAAGGTTTGGGTTTAAAAAAGGGGAGCCCATTTTTAAAAAAATCTCTTAACAAATAAAAATTTTCCCCCAAAATAAAAGGGACCACCAAAAATAACAAAAACGGGGAGAAAAAATAGAATTACCAGGCATCAAAATCTATTCAAAGACCTTGGTCAAAAAGTTTGGATATTTTCTACTCCCATTTGACAGCCCAATAAATTCCTGTACTCATCTCATTTCACTGACCGGTGGACCCAGGCCCCATTCGTCAGTTGTTTCTTCTCCCTGTGCTGGCGACCGAGTGGAGCGAACTCTCCCGAAGCCAAGCTCGATTCAGCGAACTGCTCTCCATTCAGTCCACTCGCAGCGTCAGCCTCACCTCAGCTCAAGCGCGATCGTCGCCACGTTAGTTCTCACTCCCTCTCGCGCCATACCGCCCCTGTTCTTCCTTGTCGCGTCGGAAAGCGCTGTGAGCCAATCCCAACCAAACCGGCTCATTCTCCACTTTCCTCGATCATTATTACTTTGGCTATCACCGGCGGCGCTCTACTTCCTCCTCCACTCTTCCTTCTTTCTCCTCGTAGCATGAAACTCCATCCCCTTTTAGCCATTTCGAGGCCCTGAAGCTCAAAGCGGTTTGATTCGAGAGAATGAGCAAGCCATTTCCAAATCCTTCTAGATACACCATCTATACTCCTAGTGATCAAATCCTGCAAAAAATTTAGCATCTCCCATGTGAAATCGAGTTGTGGTAGTCGCCTCTTCTCCCCAAATCCGTGGCCGTGGGAGAGTTCTCCGGTAAGTCTCCGACTTCATTAGCCCAGAAAATGGAACCCTTAGTACTCCCTGATGCTCACAGTGCTACCGCTTCCAACCCTAATGCTCTTGCTCTTCTTCTCCGGCTTGTCACCGCCATTGCCGCCGCCCAACCTCGGCTGCGCGCCTCCCTGGAAGTTCTCCGGCCGAATCGGCTCCGCTTCCGGACTCACCTCGTCGAGCTCTCCCTCCTGGTGCCGTCGCAGTCGCCGGAAAGTCGCCGGAGTGCCGTCGCCATGAAGCCCTAGCTGGTGCTCTGCTTTGTCTCTATGCCAATCGGGACCCTTGATCGACCCTTGATCAGGCGCAAGGAGCTTCTCGGTGAAAGGGTGAAAGCGCTATCTCTGTTGCAGGCGTATTCAATTTCCAATTTAATTTCCAACACCGAGTAAGACTCAATCTTGAATATCTCTTGAAATATCAATTCAATTTCGTCAAAATAAATTTGTATAACCATATAAAATCGATAACGTTCTTAATATGCGAAAATACTTAATTTACGAGCTGCGAGAACATTTATTCAAATAGAACTTTGATTAAAACCATAATATGGTCTTTAATGCAAATCTATGCATAGTAAATTATAGCATGATAAAATAAGTTCCTGTTTGCCTCTGGAATCATAGTAAACTCAACTATGTAGAATCATCTAATGTTGAACTCAATTTGATATATTTGCGTCATAATCATTAATTAACCCTTTCATGGCCCTTAGCAAAACACTAGCATAAAGGCTCACAAAATGATAATGTAATTTGTATTAGATTCCTAAATCTGTAAGGATCCATGTATGCAAAAATGGTTGAGACAAGATTTAAGTTACATCCTTTTAATGAAAGAAGCGTTAATTGTAACAATGATTAAATAGATAATCTATTGCAATTGAAGTTAAAATAATCCCAAACCAGCTTTGAAACATTCCTAGGATTGCTACCTGCTAATGCCTGAAAAATGAATTAAAGATCTTGTATAATGTAGCCGCAAACTCAATATGAAACTTGGCCGATTTAAGGTTGCAAATGTGATCATTTAGACTATTTCAACAACAGATAAAATAACTCATCCAAGTACTAAAATCAGTAAAATCAGTTTAGTAACACTGTACAAAGTTTATACTACCATATTCTGTAAAAAGAATCTTATTCCATTAAAGTTTTCATATTATTATTGTTAGCCCAAAACCCTTAAGCGATAACCTTTTACTTCGCTTTTGGCCGATTCCGAATAACGTCAATTTACAATACCACTTAAGCCTTTTCAACAATGAATATGATATCTCATCTAAATCATAAAACTTATGAAATTAGCTCAGTAGCACTCTCCAAAGTATATACTACCCTGCTAGGAAAAGATAATCTCATTTTGCTAAGGTTCGCATATTAATCCTGTAGGTTAAATAACCTTAAGTGATAATTGTTAACTGCACATTTCCAATTCGATTTCTTGTAATATAAACCTTAATATCATATTAGCATTTTAACCAATGAATATAATGTATCAGCCAAAGCCTAAAATTCATGGAATCAGCTTAGAATTGTTATACAAAGTATAAATCATCTTATTATGAAGAAATAACCATATTTCGTCATGTTGTGCATGCAAATCCTAATAGCCAAATAACCTTAAGTGTTAAGGTTTCTGAACTTTGTAAAATGGATCGGTAAGGATGATGAAACCTGTAGTTAAGCTATTTTTATCGCCAGAACCTTCTCAAATATCATGTAAACTAAGTCAGTAGCCTAAATCAATAGATTTAACTTGCATGAGCTAATTCTAAGCAAAATCATTTAATGATAAAGAGCTACTCATTCCTAATATAACGTGATGGTTTAAGCTTTTTCATTAACTTCATAAGCGACTTATCTAAATCCGAATTATGTAAAGAATAGCTTAGAAATGATCTTTAGGATTTAATCTGCAATAATCGAGGAAATATTCTTATGTTATCTTGCTTCGAATCTGAATCTTAATAGAGCAAAACCCATAAGTAATAAAGTTATCGGAAATGTATTATGAATAGTAAATCGATGAAATCTTGCAACTAATGATTAATTCTATTTAATCTAAACTATTTTAGCATCTTGAATTCGTAAAATAAGATTAATAAATTCATAAAAGAGCAACCCTGTTCTTTGTGAAGAATTTTATTTGTTCTTTCTATCTCCTTTCTTTTGCCCTTATTGAAGTTCATTATTTGCTTTATTTCCGTTGATCGACGTGTAGAACCCGACGTTGTTGATTCCGTCGTCGTCGTCAACCGCAATCCTCGTCTTCGTCGTATTCGTCAATTAAGCAAGGCAAGCATCCTTTGACCATATTGACCCCAGTATTTTATATTCCTTTTGTGCATCAAATTGTTTTATGCATGCGTTTACTTTATGTAAATTGCTATGTTGTGGATTGGTAGTTATACCTGTTGTTTCGCGAATCTCCTTTGATGATTTTGAACATGTGAACCTTGACAACCTTAGATTAAGGTTAGGCACTACTTAATGTCATCATGGGTATATGCGTTCATATTATTTATGCTAGCCATGCTTTAGAATCAATGATGTAAATGATCAGATTAAAATTGTTTCCTGAAAACCTTGGAAATGTTTACATTGGTTGCGGATAGTTTGATTAAAACCCAAAATGAAACTATGTTTTGATCTTGAGCGATTATTGGCAATAGCGGTTGTGCGAAAAAGGAATTGCACGTAGTGTAGGGGGAGATTATTGCCCGTGTCGAATTAAGGACCGAACGTCGTGTTGTATGATCCAAGAAAATCCGTACAAACCACAAGTGCTGGGATGGGGCAGCCTTAAACCGATTAAGTTATCTAGTTTAACTTTGCATTTTGGAAGGCCGAAGTAGTGCGGGCACTCCTTTTTAAGGTTTGCTCGACGGGGTGCCCACACCGAGGTGTTGGGAGCCACACTTGCCAATACAACGGTGTACGCCATACTTGGGAAGTTCCAACATTTCTATGCTCTGAGTTCTTCTATAATGGTATGGGTCCAACGTCCGTCATTGGTGCAAAGTTAAATTAGATAATGTAAAGGTTTTCGTCATGAACATTCGGTCACCACTGAAAGTCGTGAAACAAGCGGCAAAAAAGGTCATGACTTGTGGGTAAAGTTGTACACCTCTGCGAGTTAAATCTAATTGATTAGCCGTACAGCGGTCATGGATGTCTTAGCGGCGATCACGAGTTAGATGTTTTATTATTTTCAAAAGGGTTGGTTTCATTTGTCTTGCAAGCTGTGCTTTGTGTCGAAGAGTGACATTGTTGGATTCGAGAATTCATGATTCACCGCTCACGTCATGGAGGATGTGAGTGTTATTTATCTTATTTATTTGTTATCAATTAATCTTGCTCTTATAAATTCCGTTTGCAAATAACTAGATTTACAAATGAAATTAAGCTTTATGCAAATTAAGCGTAGTAGCCTTTCCTTTGATATGGCTTGCATGTATGATAGGCTTTGCTCAAGTCTTGCTGAGTGCGTAAAGTACTCACCCTTGCCTAATTATTATGTAGGTGGTTGAGTTAGCGCGGCTTCGAGACTCTTTTCGTCGCAGGTTGCGGGATCCTTTTGCCGTGTTCTATCTGGAGTTTATGCCTCGTCAGTTGCCTGCGGGTTCGGTTGGGCAAACTACGGGTTATTGCTTCTTCTTTGCTATATTCTCGAATTGTAATAACTCTTTGTATTTATTCGTTTCGCTTAATTAATATGTTGTATGGTTGTGATTCCAAGTGTTGAAATGTGCGTGCTAGCTCTTGATCCGAGGACTAATCTTTGCGAGCACATTAGATTTCCATTTTGGCATCCGTGCTAAAAATGGGGTTAAATCATAGATTGGTATCGAGCTATCTTGACAAGTGAGATGAACCCTAGATAGAATGGTGCGTTGGCATCGGGATAAACTAATTCAAATTCATATTTTCGAAGCTAGTATATATTTGCAAAATATAGATTTTGCTATTCTTTCCTCGTTCTTAATACACTCTTCTTATCCACATATTCATTTTGTTTTGAAATTAAAATTCCTCTTTCCTTAAAACAATTACGGGTGAATGGAAGTTCGATTTCTTCGTCAACCATCTTGAAGAGATGAATGTCGCTCCATGAAGATGGTATAGATGTGCTTAGAATAAGAATATGTTAGGCTAAAATGTTTAGAACCCATTATATTAGTTTTGGTTCATTTTGTGTGTTTGGTTTGACAATTTTACGTATTGCTTCGGGATGCGCTCGTGGATGTTTGGCATTAGGTTAAAATTTCACGATGTGACAACTCCTAATTAATAAGAAAAATTTAATTAACAATATTTTAAAAGAACGAAGCGTTGCCTTAAAACCAAATAGAATCTCATTTAAATAACTTTGTCTCTTCTTGGTCATCGTTGCGGGATGCCTAAAACAAAATCCTTGAGAAAGAATTTGGGGAAAGAGGCGAGTTCGCAACATCCAGCTACTAGAGTATCTGTGTCTCGACGCAATGTTCGTCATGAATCACCTCCACCTCCTCAAAATCCAAGTGATGCTATTCTTGAAGACCAATCACCTGAATCCTTAACTTTGGCTCAAGTCCTAGAAATGATTGAGAGGGAACAGCAAGTTGATGCAATCTTACTCCAACAAGTAGTGCAAAATGTTGCCCATCGTAGCGAAGTTAGGGATGGAAATGTTGGCGCACCGCATTACTCCAAGTTAGAAGAGTTTCGAAAACTTCGGCAGACTTTCTCCTCATCGTGAGCCTCTCGGCGATGATTGGCTCCGTTCCATCGAGAGCAAGCTGGTTATTCTTGATCACGGTGACCATGAGAAAGTCCTCTATGCTTCACATCACTACAAGGCTGCGGCAATCTGGTGGGAAAATCATCGGCGATGCTTCGAAGGACAAGATTTATCTTGGGTAGAATTTAAAGAAGCCTTTAGCGAGCTCACATTCCTACAAGTGTTATTGAAGTCAAAAGGCGAGAATTTATGGAATTGAAGCAAGAAGACTTATCGATGATGGAATATCTACACCGCTTCAATCACCTATCCCGTTATGCTACTTACGAAGTATCGAGATGAAGCTCGAAGAATTGAGCATTTTAGGGAACACTGAATGAAGAAATCAAATGGGCTAATCGCCCAAGATATTCATGATTTTCAAACCTTAGTTGATAAAGCCATCCGAGTGGAGTATGGTATGCAAGCGGTAATAAAAGCGAAAGCGCAAATGGATAGCAGACAATCGACAAGTGATCATCCTTCAAAGCAACGTTTGTTGCAATCGAGCAAGGTTCAACAATCCTTAGTTCTTCCACCACAACCAGCAAGACCATCCTCTAGCTTTTCGATGTCGGACAACTTTGTGCTTATCGAGTTCTAAACAACCTTGTCCTCAACAACAATCCCCAAATAAATATCGAGTGATTGGAAGATCAAAGGTCTCCAAGTCAACATCCATGGCATCACAAGGTGTTAATTGTGGTCGCCTACATCATGTAACAATGAAGCTCATGAAGCACGATGTGGTACTAGGGACATTCCTTGTTCACTCCGTCTGACACATTGGTGTTATTTGATCTGGCGCATCACATTCCTTCATATCCAAGAAGTTTGTCAAGCAACATGAACTACAAGATGAACTACTTCCTACAAGAATGATAATTTATTCCTGGAGCAACTATGAAAACCTCGAAACTACATTACGAGGTATGCATTGAAATTAACGGAGTATCTTTTCATCTGATCTCATTGTTATTGAAACTTGAGTTGGATGTGATCCTCGGTATGGATTGGTTATCCAAGCACAAAATTTGTATAGATTGTGCTAATCGATCTATCTCCTTATTAGTCAAGTGGGATCCAAGTGCGGTTTTCACCCATCAATAACACTCCAACTCAACAACCTTCACTTTGTTACGCCTTGGCCTGAAATTGAGTCAAGTTCGATGGTATGTGAATATCTTGATGTGTTTCGAGATGAGTTGCGGGAATGCCTCGGGCAAGGATATAGAGTTTGTCATTAATCTTGCTCTGGAGCAGCACCCATTGCTAAGCGTCCTTATAAACTTGCCATCGAACGAGTTAGCGAAATTGAAGAAACAACTCAAGGATCAATTGAATAAAGGATTCATTCGCCTAGCTCTTCTCCATAGGGCGATCCGATGCTATTTGTTCCTAAGAAGGGCGGTGGTCTCGCATGTGCATAGATTATCGTGCTTTAAATGAAGTCACCATCAAGAACAAGTATCCGCTTCCTCGCATTGATGATCTTTTGATCAATTGAATGGTGCTCGGTATTTTCTAAGATTGATCGAGACTTGGGTACTATCGGTTGAAAATCAAACTGAGGATATTCAAAAGCTGCTTTTACCACTCGTTATGGGTTATATGAATATACCGTAATGTCTTTCGGACATACAAATGCTCCCGCTAATTTCATGTGTCTTATGAACAAAGTTTTTATGGAGTATTTGGATAAGTTCGTAGTGGTATTTATTGATGATATTCTCATTTATTCCAAGACCAGAAGAAGAGCATACTCGGCATTTGCATTTAGTGCTTGGAAAGCCGTGAGCATAAACTCTATGCCAAATTCGAAAAATGTGAATTCTGGTTAAAGGAAGTCGCATTTCTTGGGCATATTCTTTCTAATGGTGGAATTTCAGTTAATCCCAAGAAGATCCAAGATATCACAGAATGGGAACCGCCTCAATCTGTTCCTAAGGTTCGAAGTTTTCTTGGTTTAGCGGGATACTATCGCCGCTTTATCGAAAACTTCTCCAAAATTGCTCGACCCATGACCCAACTGCTAAAGAAGGAAAAGAAATTTGAATGGACCCCAGAATGTGAGGCTAGTTTTCAAGAGCTTAAGAAAAGGTTGACCACAGCTCCAGTACTTATCATACCTGATATCCATAAGAGCTTTGAGGTATATTGCGACGCATCACGACATGGCCTTGGATGTGTATTAATGCAAGAAAGAAAAGTTGTCGCATATGCTTCACGTCAACTTCGGCCGCATGAGCAAAACTATCCTACCCATGATCTGGAGTTAGCAGCCGTTGTTCATGCTCTGAAGATTTGGAGACATTATCTTATTGGCAATCGTTGTGAAATCTATACTGACCATAAAAGCCTGAAGTATTTCTTCACTCAACCAGATTTAAATCTCAAGCAAAGGAGATGGTTAGAGTTAATTAAAGACTACAATCTTGGCATTCATTATCATCCTGGTAAGGCTAATGTTGTAGCCGATGCTCTCAGTCGAAAACTTCATTGTCTTTTCATCTCCGTCGGTTTGAGCGCAAAATGAATTCGAAACTAAATTTGGGTTTAGTTGAAGAAGGCTTTGTTGCTACTCTTGAAGTCAGACCAACTCTCGAACTCATATAAAAGCCGCTCAACTCAAGGATGAAGCCATTGCTGAAATTAGAAAACAATTGAAAGAAGGAATTGAATCGAGAATTCTCTGAAAGTTCGGATGAGGTAATTATGCGAGAAATCGCATATATGTCCCAAATGATCTTGAACTCAAAAGGTTGATTTTGAAGGAAGCTCATGAGTCTCCTCTTTCTATTCACCGGGAGCACAAAGATGTATCAAGACCTCAAGCAGGAATATTGGTGGCGGCATGAAAAAAAAATGCTTGCATATGTTCTTTGAATGTGATGTATGTCAGCGAGTCAAAGCCGAACATCAACGTCCTGCTGGTCTCCTTCAACCCCTACAAATTCCCGAATGGAAATGGGAAGATATTAGTATGGATTTTATTACCGGCCTTCCCAAGACTAGGAAAGGAAATGATTCTATATGGGTCATTGTTGATCGGTTAACAAAAGTGGCTCATTTTATTCCGGTCAAGACCACATATCACGGGGACAAACTTGCGGAGCTATATATGGATAATATTGTGCGCCTGCACGGTGTTCCAAAAACTATTGTATCTGATCGAGGCTCCCAATTTACTTCTAAGCCAGGAAAGTTTGCATAGTCTTACGGGAACTAAATTAAATTTGATCTTGCTTATCATCCTCGAACGAGATGGACAAAGCTGAAAGAGTAAATCAAATCTGGAAGATATGCTCGAGCATGTGTGCTTTCATATGGTACTAATTGGGAGAAGAGTCTCGCTTTTGCGAATTCTCCTATAACAACAGACTTTCAAGCCGGTCTTCAAATGTCGCCATTTGAAGCATTGTATCAGGAGAAAATCAGAACTCCTCTTTTACGGTCGAGGTTGGAGAAAGAAATTTTTCGCCCGAGATCTTATCGAAAAAGCCCAGCACAAGTAGATATGATCGAAGCGATTGAAGGAAGCCCGATCTCGTCAAAAGAGTTCTGCCGATAATCGTCGGCGTGAACTAAGTTTCAAAGTTGGTGATCATGTCTATTTAAAAGTATCGCCGCTCGTGGAGTTAAATCGTTTCAGTTAAGTGGAAAAGCGGCTCCTCGATATATTGGGCGTATCAAATTCTTGAAAAGATGGGAGAGATGGCATACAAGTTGGAATTGCCGCCTCAACTATCCGAAGTTCTAGCGTCTTTCATGTATCGCAACTCAAAAAGTGCCTTCGTGTTCCCACTTGAATTTACCAACACAGAGAACATCGACCTTGACCAGATTTATCTTATCGAGGCGTCAATCGCATCCTCGAAGAAGCGAAGCGCCACACGAAACAAGTCCCATAAGATGTTGAAGGTCGATGGAGCAATCACACTGAAGATGAAGCAACATGGGAGCGTGAAGATCATCTGCGAAAAAGAATTCCCGACTTCTTTTAGATCAGAGCAAATCTCGAAGTGAGATTTTTGTAAGGGGGTAGATTTGTAACATCCCGAAAATCCTAAAACAGTGGTAGTGTAATATGGAAAGTTTATTGTGAATATTTTTGGATTTTCTGAATATTGGTTGCTTTATTTGTATTTTCTTGGATTTTGTGTTGCAAGAAAAAGTAAACAAATGAGCAATAAAGAATGGAAAAGAGAAAAGGCAAAAATGTAAAATGTAAAAATTTGGAAAGATTGCCATGAGGACCATGAGTATATAAATAAATTATTTTAGCCATAAAATGATATTTCATACATGGAGAAATGAAGGAATAAAATAAAGAGTCAACTTTTAAATCAAAACAAAGCATTGTCAGAATTTATAAAATATTTATAAAACTCAAATGGAGCTGAAAATTTTATCATGAAACTCTCAGTGCAAGATAAATCTTGGGATAAAATTTCATAAATTAATAATATAATTTAGGACCTTTCCAAATTTAAAAACAGAAACCCTAAAAATCTAGAAATTGCAATGTCAGAATTTTCATAAAATAATGGAAGCATATTTTGAGCTGAAAATTTTACAGTAGTATTCTGAGACCAAATCCTTTAGAAAAACAAAATTTCAAAAATAATAGACTTCAATTGATCTCAATCAAAAATAGGAATCCGAAACAAGAAATTGGGAGTAATCACTGTTGTCAGAATATTATCAATTTTTCGGTAATCCATTTTAACCTCAAAATTTTACCAGGCATCAAAATCTATTCAAAGACCTTGGTCAAAAAGTTTGGATATTTTCTACTCCCATTTGACAGCCCAATAAATTCCTGTACTCATCTCATTTCACTGACCGGTGGACCCAGGCCCCATTAAATCGAGTTGTTTCTTCTCCTGTCTTTGGCGACCAAGTGGGCGAACTCTCCCGAGCCAAGCTCGATTCAGCGAACTGCTCTCCATTCATCCACTCGCGCGTCGGCCTCACTTTCGGCTCAAGCGATCGTCGCCACGTTAGTTCTCACTCCTCTCGCCCTCCTGCCCTGTTCTTCCTTGTCGCGTCTGGAGAAACGCACAACCGAGCCAATCCCAACCAAACCGGCTCATTCTCCACTTTCCTCGATCATTATTACTTTGGCTATCACCGAGCGGCTCTACTTCCTCCTCCACTCTTCCTTCTTTCTCCTCGTACAGCATGAAACTCCATCCCCTTTTCGCCATTTCCAGAGGCCCTGAAGCTCAAAGCCGGATTTGATTCGAGAGAATGAGCAAGCCATTTCCAAATCCCTTCTAGATACACCATCTATACTCCCTAGTGATCAAATCCCTGCAAAAAAATTTAGCATCTCCCATGTGAAATCGAGCTGCAGCCGTGCGCCTCTTCTCCCCCAAATCCGGCCGCCGTGGGGAGAGTTCTCCGGTAAGTCTCCGACTTCATTAGCCCAGAAAATGGAACCCTTAGTACTCCCGATGCTCACGATTACTACGCTTCCAACCCTAATGCTCTTGCTCTTCTTCTCGGCTTGTCACCCATTGCTTGCCGCCCAACCTCATTGCGCCTCCTGGAAGTTCTCCGGCGAATCGGCTCCGCTTAGGACTCACCTCGTCGAGCTCTCCCTCTGGTGCCGTCGCGATCATGGGAAGAATCATTGAGTGCCGTCGCCATGAAGCCCTAGCTGGTGCTCTGCTTTGTCTCTATGCCAATCGGGACCCTTGGTCGACCCTTGATCGAGGCGCAAGGCTTCTCCAGTGAAAGGGTGAAGGCGCTATCTCTGTTCTGGAAGCGTATTCAATTTCCAATTTAATTTCCAACACCGAGTAAGACTCAATCTTGAATATCTCTTGAAATATCAATTCAATTTCGTCAAAATAAATTTGTATAACCATATAAAATCAGTGACGTTCTTAATATGCGAAAATACTTAATTTCTGAACTGCAGAACATTTATTCAAATAGAACTTTGATTAAAACCATAATATGGTCTTTAATGCAAATCTATGCATAGTAAATTATAGCATGATAAAATAAGTTCCTGTTTGCCTCTGGAATCATAGTAAACTCAACTATGTAGAATCATCTAATGTTGAACTCAATTTGATATATTTGCGTCATAATCATTAATTAACCCTTTCATGGCCCTTAGCAAAACACTAGCATAAAGGCTCACAAAATGATAATGTAATTTGTATTAGATTCCTAAATCTGTAAGGATCCATGTATGCAAAAATGGTTGAGACAAGATTTAAGTTACATCCTTTTAATGAAAGGAAACGTTAATTGTAACAATGATTAAATAGATAATCTATTGCAATTGAAGTTAAAATAATCCCAAACCAGCTTTGAAACATTCCTAGGATTGCTACCTGCTAATGCCTGAAAAATGAATTAAAGATCTTGTATAATGTAGCATAAACTCAATATGAAACTTGGCGATTTAAGGTTGCAAATGTGATCATTTAGACTATTTCAACAACAGATAAAATAACTCATCCAAGTACTAAAATCAGTAAAATCAGTTTAGTAACACTGTACAAAGTTTGTACTACCATATTCTGTAAAAAGAATCTTATTCCATTAAAGTTTTCATATTATTATTGTTAGCCCAAAACCCTTAAGCGATAACCTTTTACTTCGCTTTTGGCCGATTCCGAATAACGTCAATTTACAATACCACTTAAGCCTTTTCAACAATGAATATGATATCTCATCTAAATCATAAAACTTATGAAATTAGCTCAGTAGCACTCTCCAAAGTATATACTACCCTGCTAGGAAAAGATAATCTCATTTTGCTAAGGTTCGCATATTAATCCTGTAGGTTAAATAACCTTAAGTGATAATTGTTAACTGCACATTTCAATTCGATTTCTTGTAATATAAACCTTAATATCATATTAGCATTTTAACCAATGAATATAATGTATCGATCAAAGCCTAAAATTCATGGAATCAGCTTAGAATTGTTATACAAAGTATAAATCATCTTATTATGAAGAAATAACCATATTTAGTCATGTTGTGCATGCAAATCCTAATAGCCAAATAACCTTAAGTGTTAAGGTTTACGAACTTTGTAAAATGGATCGGTAGGATGATGAAACACTTAGTTAAGCTATTTTTATCGCGAGAACCTTCTCAAATATCATGTAAACTAAGTCGTTAGCCTAAATCAATAGATTTAACTTGCATGAGCTAATTCTAAGCAAAATCATTTAATGATAAAGAGCTACTCATTCCTAATATAACGTGATGGTTTAAGCTTTTCATTAACTTCATAAGCGACTTATCTAAATCGAATTATGTAAAGAATAGCTTAGAAATGATCTTTAGGATTTAATGCAATAATCGAGAAATATTCTTATGTTATCTTGCTTGAATCTGAATCTTAATAGAGCAAAACCCATAAGTAATAAAGTTATCGAAATGTATTATGAATAGTAAATCGATGAAATCTTGCAACTAATGATTAATTCTATTTAATCTAAACTATTTTAGCATCTTGAATTAAGTAAAATAAGATTAATAAATTCATAAAAGAGCAACCTGTTCTTTGTGAAGAATTTTATTTGTTCTTTCTATCTCCTTTCTTTTGCCCTTATTGAAGTTCATTATTTGCTTTATTTCCGTTGATGGCGTGTAGAACCCGGCGTTGTTGATTCCGTAAATAAATAGTCAACCGCAATCCTCGTCTTCGTCGTGATTAAATCAATTAAGCAAGGCAAGCATCCTTTGACCATATTGACCCCGATATTTTATATTCCTTTTGTGCATCAAATTGTTTTATGCATCGCGTTTACTTTATGTAAATTGCTATGTTGTGGATTGGTAGTTATACTGTTGTTTGTGAATCTCCTTTGATGATTTTGAACATGTGAACCTTGACAACCTTAGATTAAGGTTAGGCACTACTTAATGTCATCATGGGTATATGCGTTCATATTATTTATGCCTAGCCATGCTTTAGAATCAATGATGTAAATGATCAGATTAAAATTGTTTCCTGAAAACCTTGGAAATGTTTCTGTTGGTTGCGGATAGTTTGATTAAAAACCCAAAATGAAACTATGTTTTGATGCGGGCGATTATTGGCAATAGCGGTTGTGCGAAAAGGAATTGCGTAGTGTAGGGGAGATTATTGCCGTGTCGAATTAAGGACGAGCGTCGTGTTGTATGATCCAAGAAAATCCGTACAAACCACAAGTCTTTGGGATGGGGCAGCCTTAAACCGATTAAGTTATCTAGTTTAACTTTGCATTTTGGAAGGCGAAGTAGTCACGGGCACTCCTTTTTAAGGTTTGCTCGACGGGGTGCCCACCCGAGGTGTTGGGAGCCACACTTGCCAATACAGCGGTGTCGCCATACTTGGGAAGTTCCAACATTTCTATGCTCTGAGTTCTTCTATAATGGTATGGGTCCAACGTCCGTCATTGGTGCAAAGTTAAATTAGATAATGTAAAGGTTTTAATCATGAACATTCGGTCACACTGAAAGTCGTGAAACAAGCGGCAAAAAGAAAAGGTCATGACTTGTGGGTAAAGTTGTACACCTCTGCGAGTTAAATCTAATTGATTAGCCGTACAGCGGTCATGGGTGTCTTAAGCGAGCGATCTTGAGTTAGATGTTTTATTATTTTCAAAGGGTTGGTTTCATTTGTCTTGCAAGCGTGCTTTGTGTCGAAGAGTGACATTGTTGGATTTCGAGAATTCATGATTCACCGCTCACGTCATGGAGGGATGTGAGTGTTATTTATCTTATTTATTTGTTATCAATTAATCTTGCTCTTATAAATTCCGTTTGCAAATAACTAGATTTACAAATGAAATTAAGCTTTATGCAAATTAACGTAGTAGCCTTTCCTTTGATATGGCTTGCATGTATGATAGGCTTTGCTCAAGTCTTCTTTGAGTCGTAAAGTACTCACCCTTGCCTAATTATTATGTAGGTGGTTGAGTTAAGCGCGGCTTGAGACTCTTTTAAATGCATGAGTTCAGGATCCTTTTGCCGTGTTCTATCTGGAGTTTATGCCTCGTCGGTTACTGCTTGGTTCGGTTGGGCAAACTACGGGTTATTGCTTCTTTGCTGCTATATTCTCTGAATTGTAATAACTCTTTGTATTTATTCGTTTCCACTTAATTAATATGTTGTATGGTTGTGATTCCAAGTGTTGAAATGTGCGTGCTAGCTACTGATCCAGGGACTAGTACTGCGAGCACATTAGATTTCCATTTTTGGCATCCGTGCTAAAAATGGGGGTCGTCATAGTTGGTATCAGAGCTATACTGACCGTAGGATGAACCCTAGATAGAATGGTCGTTGGCATCAGGATAAACTAATTCAAATTCATATTTTCCGAAGCTAGTATATATTTGCAAAATATAGATTTTGCTATTCTTTCCTCGTTCTTAATACACTCTTCTTATCCCTGTATTCATTTTGTTTTGAAATTAAAATTCCTCTTTCCTTAAAACAATTCTGGGTGAATGGAAGTTCTGATTTCTTCGTCAACCATCTTGAAGAGATGAATGTCGCTCCATGAAGACTGGTATAGATGTGCCGAATAAGAATATGTTAGGCTAAGCTGTTTAGAACCCATTATATTAGTTTTGGTTCATTTTGTGTGTTTGGTTTGACAATTTTCTGTATTGCTTCCCGGGATGCGCTCGTGGATGTTTGGCATTAGGTTAAAATTTCACGATGTGACAACTCCTAATTAATAAGAAAAATTTAATTAACAATATTTTAAAGAACGAAACGTTGCCTTAAAACCAAATAGAATCTCATTTAAATAACCTGTCTCTTCTTGGTCATCGTTGCAGGATGCCTAAAACAAAATCCTTGAGAAAGAATTTGGGGAAAGAGGCGAGTTCGCAACATCCAGCTACTAGAGTATCGTGTCTCGACGCAATGTTAAGTCATGAATCACCTCCACCTCCTCAAAATCCAAGTGATGCTATTCTTGAAGACCAATCACCTGAATCCTTAACTTTGGCTCAAGTCCTAGAAATGATTGAGAGGGAACAGCAAGTTGATCGTGAGGCTCACCATCCTCATCGGGCTCGAGGACAGCGATGGTAGCCATAGGAGTCATCACGAGCTTCCCATCGGACATATCAAACCGTTTGGGAGGTCTGAGTGTACTTACCTTGGTGTAGGAAAGTACCCTCCGAGTCTGCTTGATTTGGAAGCCAAGAAAGTAGCTCAACTCACCCATCATACTCATCTCAAATTCATGCTCATCACTTGGAAAAATGAGACACAAGAGGCTGAGATGAGCCACCAAAGATAATATCGTCCACATAAATCGGGCGAGAAGAAAATGAGAATCTGGTGTCGATGAATAGAGTTTTGTCTACTATACCCATTTTGAAACCATGGTGAGAAGATAGGACTTAAGCCTCTCATACCAAGCTCTAGGGGCTGCTTAAGTCCATACAAGGCTTTGGAAAGCTTGTAGACATGGTTCGGTATTTGGGGTTCTCAAATCCTGGAGGTTGCTTGACATACACCTCTTCCTCAATGAAGCCATTGAGAAATGCACTCTTGACATCCATTTGATAGAGCTTGAAGCCACAGGATGCGAAAATGCAAGCGATATTCTAATAGCCTCTAGTCTAGCTCTGAGGGCAAAGGTCTCCTCAAAGTCAAGACCCTCAACTTTGAGAGAAAACCTGTGCAACTAGCCTAGCCTTGTTGCGAGCGACAACCCCATCCTCACTCTGCTTGTTTTTGAACACCCACTTGGTCCCAATGACATTATGACCCGGATGGGGCTCTACAAAGTTGCCAAACTTTGTTCCTCTCAAAGTTTTCTGTTCCTCATGCATAGTATTAATCCATGATTCATCGGATAATGCATGAGTAACATCTTTGGCTCAAAAAAGGCAACAAAAGCAGTGATGAAGGCGGAAAAAAGATAAGCCTGATTTTGAGCGCGTCACCGGCTCAAGCGGATCACCAATGATCTGCTCAAGTGGATGAGAAGCGTTGAATGTGGCGAGGAGGACCCGAGGAAGCAGTGGCCTCTACCTCTTGAGGAGAAGAGGTAGGAACAGAGCCACTCATTGAAGAGAGTCGAAGGCAAAGGTGATCTTCCCGAGTCTGCGAGAAATGGAAGCGAGGAGGCACCACGGTGAAGAGGAGGCTGGATCGGGTGGAACACCATCATCTCCATCATCCTCATCCTCTACAAAGATGGTCTCGGAGGGATAAGAAGAGCTGAAATATCGGGTCTAGCACAGGCTAGCCTCATCAAAGGTCACGTCCACGAGTCTCTATGATCCTATTAGCATCACAACTCCGGACCCTATAGCTACGAGAGGAAGTCGAGTAACCCGAAAGATACCATCGGAAGAACGAGACTCAAACTTATCTAGGTTACCGGACTTCAAGATAAAACACTTGCAACCAAAAGCGAAAATGAGAAACAACGGGCTTTCGCCCATACCTTAACTCATAAGAAGTGCGATGCAAATGTGCTCTCAAAAACAGCGATTAGAAACATGACAAGCGAGTAGCTATAGCCTCGCCCAAAACTTCCTAGAATCTTGTACTCATCTAGCATCGTCTGGCCATCTCAACGAGTCCTGTTCTTCCTTTCCACTCACGCCATTTTGTTGAGGGGCGTATGGAGAGGAGGCGATGCTCTAACCAGACTCCACAGAAACTCTCAAAGTAGGAGTTCTTGAACTCTGCGCCATTATCCTTGCATTATAGCTCGTAATGCACACAGGAGCTCAATAGACAACCTACTAACAAATCCTGAAGTGAGAAAAGTCTCATCCTTGAGGCCATGAAAAATACCCAAGAATACCTCGAAAAATCATCAACAATGACAAGGACATACCACTTCCCTCCTGCTGACTGCACTCTAGCTGGACCAACAGTGTCCATGTGTAAAAGCATCACTGGTGCATCGATCATCACTCACGGTGTTGGAGGATGAGAAAGCATAACCATCTTGCCATGTCGGCGAGGAGAGCAAACTAAGTCTTTGCCCATCTTGAGTTTGGGCAAACCACGAATAAGATCGTGGCTGCTAACTCTGATCAAATGATCAAAACCAATGTGACCAAGTCTCCTATGACAGAAGGAGAGATCACGGGACTCAGAAGCAATCAAACACCGAAGAGAGTCTCGGAAGAAGCGCAGAAAAATCAGCCGCGAAAGACTCTCCCAAATCTAGAAATCCGCAAACTAACTCTCTGATGAATCGAGGATTCTACAAGCATTACTCTTGAAGCTTACCTCGAAGAGTCATCGATAAGTCAGTAAAGCAGCGGTGTATTGCGGTTTACTTACTAAGGCAACATCTTTAGAATAAAACTTTCATTAATGCAGATGATACCTTTTGCAATGACCCTACGAGAGCGCATCCCCAAGGTGATCAACTCATCACCGGGGCTCGGACTAGAAGAAGAACCAACGAGAATCTCCGGTCATATGGCGAGAACAACCGGAGTCAACAATCCAAACATCTCCCTTCCCATCCAAGCGAACCTAATCAAGTCGAAGAAGAAGACTTCGATCTTGGGATAAAGTGAAGACTTGGGAACCCAATCTTGAATTACCACGCCTCAAAGTACCGACCATAAAAGAAGAAAGGCGGACTCTAGTGTCTCTCGGCTCAACTCTAACAAGATCGGGAAAAAGCGGTTGTAGTGGAAGATCTTGGAGGCACATCCTTTGGTTTGGCCGCCGTGGTGCAAAGGTGGACCATCCCAATGAAATTGCCTAAATCTCCTACCAAAAACACCTCACCGCGATATCTACCTCGATGGGAAAAGCGAGGAATATCAAGAAGGGCCAAAAAATGCGACCACGAGCAACTCCGGGACTAAAACTCATTGAGCGGCATGAAAACCGGAGTCACGGACGCCCAAAAGCAGGCGACTCTCTAACTTTGTCTAGAAGCGGTCGTGCCTTAGGAGCACTTTCAGTGCAGGGGATGACCTGAATACCCCTAAGTGCACAACACACGCTCACGCTGGTGATCTTGGCGCGTCTAAAGCAGAAATCTACTAGGTGACCATCCTTCTTCTGAAAGGTGCATGTGTACTTGCCTTGTTAGAAGGCGAAGCAACAGGAGAAGCATCATTACGGTCGAAGTCCCATGGACCACACCGGCGAGACCTAAACACAGTGGTGCTCACCGTGGGAGCAACCACAATCTCACCACTCTTGGAAGCCGCGTACAAGCCCGAAGGCGGATGCGCGCGTGCGTGCTCCAAGTAATCAAATCCTAGACCTTGATTGAATCTGCTAACCTTGGACTGGGTCTAGAATGAGATTGAGCTTCTTCTTGCCTCCAACAAATTTCTCAAGAGTGCTCATGAGATACTCACACTCCGGGAAGAGAGGCCGCAAGAAGAGCAAGGGGAAGGAGTAGAAGAAGAGCCGGGAGAAGAGGATTGAACAAGCAGCGTGCATATTGTT